>CM022399.1:6399807-6465619 GCA_011833715.1 Carcinoscorpius rotundicauda | reverse complement strand
TTTAAAACAGCTATATTATTCAAAAATTGCTATGTTATTCAAGGATTGCTATAATAATATTCGAAACTGCTATGTTATTCAAGGACTGCTGTGTTATTCAAGAACCCCTATGTTATTCAAGATTACTGTATTTTCAAAGACTGCTATGTAATTCAATACTGCTATGTTATTCAAAGACTTTTATGTTATTCAAGACAGCTATGTTATTTAAGACTCCTATGTTATTCAAAGACTGCTATGTTATTCAAGGACTTCTGTTTAATTCAAGGACAGCTATGTTATTCAAGACTGCTATGTTATTCAAGAAAGCTATGTTATTCGAAAAAAACTGGGTTATTTAACTCTGCTATGTTATACAAGGACAGCTATGTTATTTAAGACATCGATTTTATTCAAAACTGCAATGTTATTCAAGGACTGCTGTGTTATTCAAGGACTGCTATGTTATTCAAGACTACTATGCTATTCAAGGACTGCTCTGTTATTGAAGTACTGCTATGTTATTCAAGACTCCTATGTTATTCAAGGGCTGCTGTGTTATTGAAGCACTGCTATGTTATTCAAGAAATGCTGTGTTATTCAAGTACTGCTATGTTATTCAAGGACTGCTGTGTTATTGATATACTGCTATGTTATTCAACGACAGTTATATTATTCAAGACTCCTATGTTATTCAAAGACTGCTATGTAATTTAAGGACAGCTATATTATTCAAGGGCTGCTGTGTTATTGAAATACTGCTATGCTATTCAAGGACTGCTATGTAATTAGAGGAAAGCTATTTTATTCAAGAATGCTATGTTATTCAATACTGCTATGTTATTCAAGGACTGCTATGTTATTAAAGGACTGCTATGTTATTAAAGTACTGTTATGTTAACCAAGGATTCCTATGTTATTCAAGGACTTCTGTGTTCTCAGAGGACAGCTATGTTATTCAAGACTGCTATGTTATTCAAGTACAGCTAGGTTACTCATAAAGTACTGCTATGTTTTTCAAGGGCTGCTGTGTTATTGAAGTACTGCTATGTTATTCAAGGACTACTGTGTAATTCAAGGACAGCTATGTTATTAAAAACTGCTATGTTTTTCAAAGATTGCTATGTTATTCAAGGACTTCTGTGTTCTCAGAGGGCAGCTGTGTTATTTAAAACTGCTATGTTAATCAAGGACTACAAAGTTATTGAAGTCTGCTATGTTATTCAAGGATTGCTATGTTATTCAAGGACTGCTATGTTATTCAAGGACTTTTGTGTGATTCAAGTACTGCTGTGTTATTTAAGTACTACTATATTATTCAAAGACTGCTGTGTTATTGAAGACTACTATATTATTAAAGGACAGATATGTTATTCAAGGACTGTTTTGTTATTCAAGTAGTGCTATCTTATTCAAGACTGCTATGTTATTAAAAACTGCTATGTTATTCAAGACTGGAATGTTATTCAAGGACTGCTCTTTTATTCAATGACTGCTATGTTATTCAATACTCCTATGTTATTGAAGAACTGTTGTTTTATTCAAGACTACCATGTTTCTCAAGGATTGCTCTGTTATTTAAATACTGATATGTTATTCAAGACTACTATGTCATTCAGGGGCTGCTGTCTTATTGAATTTCTGATATGTTATTCAAGGACTGCTGTGGTATTCAACTACTGCTATATTATTCAACACTGCTATGTTATTCAAGGACTGCTATGTTGTTCAAGGATTGCTAAGCTATTCAAGACTACTATGTTATTTAAGGACTGCTCTCTCATTTAAGTACTGCTATGTTTTTCAAGACTGCTATGTCATTCAAGGGCTGCTGTCTTATTGAAGTACTGCTATCTTATTCAAGGACAGCTATATTATTCAAAGACTCCTATGTTATTCAAGGACTTCTGTGTAATTCAAGGACAGCTATGTTATTCAAGACTGCTATGTTATTCAAAGAATGCTATGTTATTCTAAGAGTGCTGTGTTATTCAAGGATTGCTAAGTTACTAGAGTACTGCTATGTTATTCAAGACTGCTATGCTATTCAAGAAAGCTATGTTATTCGAAAAGTGCTGGGTTATTTAACACTGCTATGTTATTCAAGGACAGCTATGTTATTTAAGACATCGATTTTATTCAAGACTGCAATGTTAATCAAAAACTGCTGTGTTGTTCAAGGACTGCTATGTTATTCAAGACTACTATGTTATTCAAGGACTTTTATACTATTCAAGACTGCTTTGTTATTAAAGGACTGCTCTGTTATTGAAGTACTGGTATGTTATTCAAGACTGCTATGTTATTCAAATACTGCTGTGTTATTGAAGTATAGCTATGTTATTCAAGGACTGCTGTGTTATTCAAGTACTGCTATGTTATTCAACACTGCTATGTTATTCAAGGACTGCTGTGTTATTCAAAGCCTGGTATGTAATTCAAGGACTGCTGTGTAACTCAAGGACCGCTATGTTATTCAAGACTGCTATGTTATTCAAGGACTGCTGTGTTATTCAAAGCCTGATATGTAATTCAAGGATTGCTATGTTACTAATGTACTGCTATATTATTCAAGGGCTGCTGTGTTATTGAAATACTGCTATAATATTAAAGGACTGCTATGTAAATAGAGGACAGCTATGTTATTCAAGACTGCTATAATACTCAAAGACTGCTATGTTATTCAATACTGCTATGTTATTCAAGGACTGCTATGTTATTAAAGTACTGCTATGTTAACCAAGGATTCCTATGTTATTCAAGGAATGCTATGTTATTAAAGGACTTCTGTGTTCTTAGAGGGTAGCTGTGTTATTGAAGACTGCTATGTTATTCAACACTGCTATGTCATTCAAAAACTGCTATGTTATTCTAGGAGTGCTGTGTTATTCATGGATTGCTACGTAATAGGAGACTGATATGTTATTTAAGGACTGCTATGTTATTCAAGACTACTATGTTATTCTAGTTTGCTATGTTATTCAAGGATTGCTGTGTTATTAAAATACTGCTGTGCTACTAAAGTACTGCTATGTTATTCAAGACTGCTATGTTATTTAAGGGCTGCTGTGTTATTGAAGTACTGCTATGTTTTTCAAGGACTGCTTTGTAATTAGAGGACAGCTATGTTATTCAAGACTGCTATGTTATTCAAGGACTGCTATCTTATTCAATACTGCTATGTTATTAAAGTACTGCTATGTTAACCAAGGATTGCTACGTAATTGAAGATTGATATGTTATTTAAGGACTGCTTTGTTATTCAAGACTACTATGTTATTCTAGTTTGCTATGTTATTCAAGGACTGCTGTGTTATTCAAATACTGCTGTGCTATTAAAGTACTGCTATGTTATTCAAAGACTTCTATGTTTTTCAAGTACTGCTATGTTATTCAAAGACTGCTATGTTATTCATGTAAGATATGTTATTTAAGACGGTTATGTTATTGAAAGACAGCTATGTTATTCAAGGACTGTTGTGTTATTCAAGTACTGCTATGTTATTCAAAGACTGCTATGTTATTCATGTAAGATATGTTATTTAAGACGGTTATGCTATTCCAGGACTGTAGTGTTATTCAAGTACTGCTATGTTATTCAATGACAGATATGTTATTCAAGACAGCTATGTTATTTAAAGACTGCTATGTTATTGAAGACTGCTATTTTATTCAAGGACTAATGTGTTCTTAGAAGACAGCTATGTTATTCAAGGAGTGCTATGTTATTAAACACTGCTATGTTATTGAAGGATTGGTATGTTATTAAAGTACTGCTAAGTTATTACAGTACTGTTATGTATTTGAAGGACTGCTATGTTATTCAAGGACTGCTATGTGTTTCAAGACTGCTATAAGATTAAATAACTGCTATTTTATTCAACACTGCTATGTGATTAAATAACTGCTATTTTATTCAACACTGCTATGTTATTGAAGGATTGGTATGTTATCAAAGTACTGGTATGTTATTCAAGGACTGCTGTCTTCTTAGAGTATAGCTATGTTATTCAAGACTGCTATGTTATTCAAGGATTGGTATGTTATTAAAGTACTTCTAAGTTTTTCAAGGATTGCTATGTTATTCAAGACTGCTATGTTATTCAAGAACTGCTATGGTATTCAAAGACCTCTATTTTATTCAAAACAGCTATGTTATTTAAGACTGTTATGTTATTCAAGGACTGCTATGTTCTTCGAGGATAGCTATGCTATTGAAATACTGCTATTTTATTCAAGGATTGCTATGATATTAAAGTTTTGCTATGTTATTCAATACTGCTATGTTATCCAAGGTATATTGTGTTATTCAACTACTGCTATGTCATTGAAGACTGCTATGTTATTCAAAGACTATTTTGTTATTTAACGACCGCTATGTTTTTCAAAACTGTTATGTTATTCAAGAACTGCTATGTTATTCAGGACTGTTTTGTTATTCAAGAACTGTTGTGTTTTTCAAATTCTGCTATGTTATTAAAGACTGCTATTTTTTTCAAGGATTGCTATGTTTATCAAGGACATCTATGTTATTAAAGATAGCTATGTTTTTAAAAAACTGATCTGTTATTCAATGACTGCTATGTTGTTCAAGAAGAGCTAGGTTATTCAAGACTGCTATGTTATTCAAGACTGGTATGTTATTCAAGGACTGCTGTGCTATTGAAGTATTGCTATGTTATTGAAGACTGGTATGTCATTTAATGACTGCTGTGTTATTCAAGTACTGCTGTGCTCTTCAAGGACTGTTGTGTTATTGAAAGACTGCTATGTTATTGAAAGACTGCTATGTTATTCAAGGATAGCTTTAAAATTCAAGACTGCTATGCTATTCAAGGATTACTATGTTATTTAAAACTGCTATGTTTTTAGAAAGACTGCTATGTTATTCAATGACTGTTGTGTTTTTCAAGAACTGCTATGTAATTCAAAGACAGCTATGACATTCACGACTACTATGTTATTCAAGTATTGCTGTGTTATTCAAAAACTATTGTGTTATTCAAGGATTACTCTGTTAATCAAGGACAGCTATGTTATTCAAGGATACTAAATTTTTCAAGAACAACTGTGGTATTCAAGACTGCAATGTCATTCAAGAACTTCTTTGTTATTGAAAAAGTGCTATTTTATACAACACTGCTATATTATTCGAGAATTTCTATGTTATTAAAGTACTGCTATGTTGTACAAGGTTTGCTATGTTATTCAAGAATTTCTAGTTTAATAAAGTACTGCTATGTTTTTCAAGGTTTGCTATGTTATTCAAGGACAGCTATGTTATTCAACACTGCTATGTCATTCAAGGCCTTCTATGTTATTCAATGACTGCTATATTACTCAACACTGCTATGTTATTTATTACAGCTATGATATTCAAGGACTTCTGTGTTATTTAAGGACTGCTATGTTATTAGGGGACAGCTATGTTGTTCAAGATTGCTATGTTATTCAAAGACTTCTTTTTTATTCAAGACTGTCATGTTATTCAATATCTGCTGTGTTATTCATGTATTGCTATGCTTTGCAAGACTGGTATGTTATTTTAGGACTGCTATGTTATGCAAGACTGATATGTTATTCAAGGACTTCTGTGTTATTCAAGTACTGCTGTGTAATTCAAGTACTGCTATGTTATTCAAAACTGCTATGTTATTCAAAGATTGCTATGCTATTCAAGACTGCTATGTTGTTCAACACTGCTATGTCATTTAAGGACTGCTATGTTATTTAAGACTGCAATGTTATTGAAGACATCTATGTTATTCAAGAGTACCATGTTATTCAAGACTGCTATATTACTTAAGGACGGCTGTGTTATTCAATTACTGCTATGTTATTGAAGACTGCTATGTTATTCAAGGACTGCTATGTTAATCAAGGACAGCTATGTTATTCAAGAATATTATTTTACTCAAGAACAGCTATGTTATTGAAGACTGCTATGTCAATCAAGAACTGCTATGTTATTCAAGCAGTGCTATGATATTGAACACTGCTATGTAATTTAAGACTGCTTTGTCATTCAAGGACTGCTATGTTATTCAAGTAGTGCTATGTTATTCAAGACTGTTATGTTATTCAAGGGCTGCTATTTTATTGAAGGACTGAAATGTTAATCAAGACAGCTATGTTATTTAAGAATGCTATATTATTCAAGACTACGTTATTCAAGGACTGCTGTGTTATTGAAGTATTGCTACGTTATTCAAGACAGCTATGTTGTTCAAGATTTCTATGTTATTCAAGGACTGCAGGGTTATTCAAAGACAGCTTTGTTATTCAAGACTGCTATGTTATTTAAGGACTGCTATGTATTCAAGGATTGCTATGTTATTAAAGTACTGCTATGCTATTCAAAACTGCTTTGTTATTCAAAAAATGCTATGTTATTCAATACTGCTATGTTATTCAAGATCTACTGTGTTATTAAACTACTGCTATCTTATTCAAGAATGCTATATTATTTTAAGGACTGTTGTGTTATTTAAGACTGCTATATTATTCAAAGACTTCTATATTATTCAATACAGCAATGTTATTAAAGGACTGCTATGTTATTCAAGGACTTCTATGTTTTTAAGACAGCTATGTTATTAAAGAGTATTTTGATATTTAAGGACTATTTTGTTATTTAAGGACAGCTATTTTATTCAGGACTGTTATGTTATTCAAGGATTGTTGTGTTATTCAAGTACTGCTATGTTATTGAAAACTGCTATGTTATTCAAGGACAGAAATGTTATTCAAGACAGTTATGTTATTCAAGAATACTAATTTATTAAGGAACAGCTATGTTTTTCAAGACTGCTATGTCAATCAAGGATTGCTATGTTATTAAGTACTGCTATGTTATTAAAGGTTTGCTATGTTATTCAAAGACTTCTTTGTTATTAAAAACTGCTATGTTATTCAAGGTCTGCTATGTTATTCAAGTATTGCTGATTTATTCAAGACTGCTATGTTATTCAAGGATTGTTGTGTTATTCAAGTATTGCTATATTATTCAAGACTTCTATGTTATTCAAGGACTGCTGTGTTATTCAAGTACTGCTATGTTTTTCAAGACTGCAACGTTATTCATGGATTGTTGTGTTTATTAAGGAATGCTATGTTATTCAAAGAGAGCTATGTTATTTAGGGCTGCTATGTTATTCAAAGATTGCTATGTTATTCAAGACTGCTATGTTATTTAGACTGCATTGTTTTTCAAGACTGCTATGTTGTTTACGGACTGTTGTGCTATTCAAGGATTGCTTTGCTATTCAAGACTGATATGTTATTGAAGACATCAATGTTTTTCAAGGATTGCTGTGCTATTTAAAACTGCTATGTTATTTAAAGTTTGCTCCGTTATTCAAGGACAGCTATGTTATTTAAGACAGCTATGTCAATCAAAACTGCTATGTTATTCAATGACTGCTGTGTTACTTAAGAACGGCTATGTTATTCAACACTGCTATGTTATTCAAAGACTGCTGTGTTATTGAAACACTGCTATGTTATTATAGGACTACTGTGTTATTCAAGGACTGCTATGTTATTCAAGGACTGCTATGTTATTCAAGGACTGCTGTGTAGTTTAAGGACAACTATGTGTTTCAAGACTGCTATGTTATTCAAGACTGCTATGTTATTCAATGACTGGTATGTTATTCAAGGACTGCTGTGTTCTTAGAGGGCAGCTATGATTTTTAAGACTGCTATGTTATTCAAGGACTGCTATGTCACTAAAGACTGCTATGTTATTTAAGGATTGCTATGTTATTAAAGTACTGCCACGTTATTCAAGGATTGCTATTTTATTAAAGTACTGTTATGTTGTTCAATGATTGCTATATTATACAAGGACTGCTATTTTATTCAAGACTGGTATGTTATTCAAAAACTTATGTGTTATTTAAGTACTGCTGTGTTATTCATGTACTGCTATGTTATTCAGGACTACTATGTTATTCAAGACTTCTATGTTATTCAAAGACTGCTTTGTTATTTAAGTAGTGCTATGTTATACAACACTACTATGTTATTCAAGGACTTCTATGTTATTCAAGACAGCTATATTATTTAAGGATTGCAATGTTTTTAAAGTACTGCTATGTTATTCAAAAACAGCTATGTTATTCAACACTGCTATGTCATTCAAGGACTGCTATGTTATTCTAGGGGTGCTGTGTTATTCAAGGATTGCTATGTTATTAAAATACTGCTATGTTATGCAAGGATTGCAATGTTATTCAAGGACTGTTATGTTATTCAAGACTGATATGTTATTCAAAGACTGCTATGTTAATCAAAAACTTTTGTGTTATTCAAGTACTACTTTGTTATTTAAGTACTGCTATGTTATTCAAAGACTGCTGTGTTATTCAAGACTACTATGTTATTCAAGGACAGATATGTTATTCAAGACTGCAATGTCATTGAAGGACTGCTTTGCTATTCAAGTACTGCTATCTTATTCAAGGACTGCTATGTTATTGAAAGACTTCTGTGTTATTAGAGACTTCTATGTTATTCAAGGACTGCTGTGTTATTCAAGTACTGCTTTGTTATTCAAATACTGCTATCTTATTCAAGACTGCTATGTTATTCAAGGACTGTTGTGTTATTCAAGACTGCTATGTTATTCAAAGATTTCTTTGTTTTTCAAGACTGCTATGTATTTCATAAAGAGCTGTGTTATTAAAGGCTACTATGTTATTCAAGGACTGCTGTGTTGTTCAAAGACTGCTATGTTATTAAACACTGCTATGTTATTGAAGGATTGGTATGTTATTAAAGTACCGCTATGTTATTCAAGACTGCTATGCTATTCAAGGACTGCTATGTTATTCAGGACTGTTATGTTATTCAAGAACTGTTGTGTTATACAAGTACTGCTATGTTATTCAAGGACTGCTATGTTATTCAAGGACAGATATGTTATTCAAGGATTGCTTTGTTATTAAAGTTTTGCCATGTTATTCAAGGACTGCTGTGTTATTCAATACTGCTATGTTATTCAAGGACTACAGTGTTATTTAACTACTGCTAAGTTTTTTAAGACTGCTGTGTTATTCAAAGACTTTTTTGTTATTCAAGGACAGCTATGTTATTCAAGACTGCTATGTTATTAGGAACTGCTATGTTTTTCAAGACTGCTATGTAATTCAAAGACTGGTATGTTATTGAAGACTGCTATGTTATTCAAGCACTGTTGTGTTATTCAAGTATTGCTATGTTATTCAATGGCTTCTGTGTTATTCAAGTACTGCTATGTTGTTCAAGGATTAATATGTTATTAAAGTACTGCTATGGTTTTCAAGGACTGCTATGTTGTTCAAGGATTAATATGTTATTAAACTACTGCTATCTTATACAAGACTGCTATGTTATTCAACGACTGTTGTGTTATTCAAAGACTTCCTTGTTATTCAAGACTGCTATGTTATTCAAGGACTGCTGTGTTATTCAAGGACTGCTATGTTATTCAAAAATTGCTAAGTTATTAAAGTACTGATATGTTATTCAAAACTGCTTTTTATTCAAAAACTGCTATGTTATTCAGTACTGCTATGATATTCAAGGACTTCTGTGTTATTCAACTACTGCTATCTTATTCAAGACTGCTATGTTATTTAGGAACTATTGTGTTATTAAAGAATGCTATGTTATTCAAAGACTTCTTTGTTATTCAAGACTGCTATGTTATTCAAGAATACTATTTTATTCAAGGACTGCTATGTTATTCAAGACTGCTATGTTTTAGGGACTGCTATGTTTTTCAAGACTGCTAAGTAATTCAAAGACTGGTATGTTATTCAAGGACTGTAGTGTTATTCAAGTATTGCTATGATATTCAACACTACTATGTTATTCAAGGACTGCTATGTAATTAAAGTACTGCTAGTTATTCAAGGTTTGCTATGCTATTAAAAACTGTTATGTTATTGAAGGAAAGCTATGTTATTCAAGACAAATATGTAATTTAAGAATGCTATATTATTCAAGACTACTATGTTATTCAAGGACTGCTGTGTTATTCTTGTATTTTTATGTTATTCAAGACAGCTATGTTATTTAAGACATCTGTGTTATTCAAAAACTTCTATGTTATTAAATACTGATATGTTATTCAAAGACTACGGTATTATTCAACTACTGCTATCTTATCCAAGACTGCTATGTTTTTCAAGGTCTGTTGTGTTATTCAATACTGCTATGTTATTCAAAGACTTCTTTGTTATTCAAAACTGCTATGTTTTTCAAGGTCTGCTGTGTTATTCAAGTTTTGCTATCTTATTCAAAACTGCTTTGTTATTCAAGGACTGTTGTGTTATTCAAGTACAGCCCTGTTATCTAAGACTGCTATTTTATTCAAGGATTTCTATGTTATTCAAGGATTGTTGTGTTATTCAAGACTGCTATGTTATTCAAAGACTTCTTTGTTATTCAAGACTGCTATGTTATTCAAGGACTGCTGTGTTATTTAAGTACAGCTATGTTATTCAAGTAGTGCTATGTTATTGACCACTGCTATGTTTTTCAATCATTGGTATGTTTTTAAAGTACTGGTATGTTATTCAAGGATTTCTATGTTATTCAAGGACTATTGTATTATTCAAGACTACTATGTTATTCAAAGACTTCTTTGTTATTCAAGACTGCTATGTTATTCAAGGACTGCTGTGTTATTCAAGTACATCTATGTTATTTAAGAATTGTTATAATATTCGAAACTGCTATGCTATTCAAGACAGCTATGCTATTCAAGGATTGCTGAGTTATTTAAAACTGCTATGTTATTCAAAAATTTCTATGTTATTCAAGGACAGCTATGTTATTCAAGACAGCTTGGTTATTTAAGACTGCTATGCTATTTACAGACAGATATGTTATTCAAAGACTGTTGTTTTATTCAACTACTGCTGTGTTATTCAAGTTTTGTTATGTTATTCAAGGACTATTGTGTTATTCAAGTACAGCTATTTTATTAAAGACTGTTATGTTATATCAGAATTGCTATGTTATTCAAGACTGTTATGTTATTCAAGTTGGAATGTTATTCAAGAAATGCTATGTTATTCAAGACTGCTATGTTATTTAAGACTGCTATGTTATTCAAGAATTGCTATAATATTAGAAACTGCTATGTTATACAAGGACAGCTATGTTATTCAGGGACTTTGTGTTATTCAAGGACTGCTATGTTATTCAAGACAGCTCTTTTATTGAAGGATTGCTGTGTTATTTAAAACTGGTATGTTATTCAAGGAAAGCTATATTATTTAAGACTGCTGTGTTATTCAAGGACTGCTGTGTTATTCAAGTATTGCTATAGTATGCAAAACTGCTATGTCATTCAAGGACTGCTGTGTTATTCAAAAACTACTATGTTATTCAAAAACAGCTATGTTATTCAAGACTGCTATGTTATTCAAGGACTGCTATGTTATTCAAGACTGCTATGTTACTCAAGAACTGGGTTGTTATTCAAGACAGCTTTGTGTTTCAAGTTGCTATGTTATTCAAAGACTACTCTGTTATTCAAGGACTGCTATGTTATTCAAGAACAGATATGTTATTCAAGACTACTGTATTATTCAAGGATTGCTATATTATTCAAGACAGCTACGTTATTTAAGACAGTTATGTTATTTAAAGACAGATATGTTATTCAAGGACTGTTGTGTTATTCAACTACTGCTATGTTATTCAAGGACTATTGTGTTATTCAAGTACAGCTATGTTATTAAAGACTGCTATGTTATTCAAGAATTGCTATGTTATTCAATACCGCTAGGTTATTCAAGACTGGTATGTTATTCAAGGACTGCTGTGTTATTCAAGGACTACTATGTTATTTAAGACTCGTATGTTATTCAAGGACTGTTGTGTTATTAAAGAACTGCTATGTTATTCAAGGACTGCTATGTAATTCAAGACTGATATCGTATTGAAGAACTTTTATGCTATTCAAGACTACTATGTTATTCAAGGACTGCTGTTTATTCAAATACTGCTGTTTTATTCAAGTACTGCTATGTTATTGAAGTAAATCTATGTTATTCAAGACAGCTATGTCATTCATGGAGTGCTATGTTATTCAAAAATTGGAATCTTTTTAAAGTACTGCTATGTTATTGAAAACTGCTATGTTATTTAAGGATTGCTATGTTATTAAAGTACTGTTATGTTATTCAAGGACTGCTATGTTATTTAAGACTGCTATGTCATTAAATGACTGCTACGTTATTAAACACTGCTATGTTATTTAAGACTGCTATGTCATTAAATGACTGCTACGTTATTAAACACTGCTATGTTATTGAAGGATTGGTATGTTATTAAAGTAGCGCTATGTTACTCAAGACTGGTGTGTTATTCAAGACACCTATGTTATTCAAAGATTGCTATGGTATTCAAAACTGCTATGTTGTTCAAGACACCTATGATATTCAAGATTGCTATGTTATTCAGGAACTTCTGTGTTATTCAAGGGCTTCTATGTTATTCAAGAATGCTATGTTTTTCAAGGACTGTTTTTTTTCAAAACTGCTATGTTATTCTATGATAGCTATGTTTTTCAAGACTGCTATGTTATTCGAGGATTGCTATGTTATTTAAAACTCCTATGTTATTCAAGATTTTTATGTTTTTCAATGACTGCTATGTTTTTCAAGACTACTATGTTATTCAAGGACTGTTGTGTTATTCAAGTACAGCCATGTTATTTAAGACTGCTATGTTATTCAAGGATTTCTATGTTGTTCAAGGACTGCTATGTTAATCAATGACAGCTCTGATATTCTTGAATATTAATTTATTCAAGAACAGCTTTGTTATTAGGAACTGCTATTACAATCAAGTACTGTTATTTCATACAAGGGATTCTATGTTATTCAAGCACTACTGTGGTTTTCAACTATTGCTATGTTATTCAAGGACTGTTGTGTTAATCAAGACTGCTATGTTATTTAAGACTGCTATATTATTCAAAGACTTCTTTGTTATTCAAGGACTGCTATGTTATTGAAAGATTGTTGTTTAATTCAAGGACTACTGTGTTATATAAAATGCTATGTTATTCAGACAGCTATGTTATTCAAGGATTGCTATGTTTTCAAGACTGCTATGTCATTCAAGGACTTCTATGTTTTAAAAGGAGTGCTATGTTATTCATCACTGCTATATTATTTAAGGAGTTCTATGTTATTAAAATACTGCTATGTTATTGAAGGAATGCTGTGTTATTCAAGTATTGCTATAGTATGCAAGACTGCTATGTTATTCAAAGACTGCTGTGTTATTCAAGACTGCTATGTTATTCAAGTCAGCTATGTTATTCAAGGATTGCTGTGTTATTTAAAACTGCTATGTTATTCAAAGACTGCTATGTTATTCAAGACTACTTTCTTATTGAAAAACTGCTATTTTATTTAAGGACTACACTGTTATTCAAGTATTGCTATGTTATTAAAAGCTGCTGTATTATTCATGTAGTGCTATATTTTTCAAGACTGCTATGTTTATCTAAGACTACAGTGTTACTCAAGGACAGCCATGGTATTAAAGACTGCTATGTGATTCAAAGATTGCTATGGTATTCAAAACTGCTATGTTGTTCAAGACACCTATAATATTCAAGATTGCTATGTTATTCAAGATCTTCTGTGTTATTCAAGGGTTTCTATGTTATTCAAGAATGCTATGTTATTCAAAAACTGTTGTGTTATTAAAAACTGCTATGTTATTCTAGGATATCTATATTATTCAAGGGTTACTATGTTATTTAAAACTCCTATGTTATTCAAGATTTCTATGTTTTTCAAGGACTGCTCTGTTATTCAAGGACTGTTGTGTTATTCAAGAACGTCTATGTTATTCAAGGACTGCTATGTTTTTAAAGAACAGCTATGTTATTCAAGTCTGCTATGTTATTCAACACTGCTCTGTTCTTGAAGGATTGGTATTTTATTAACGTACTGCTATGTTATTCAAGGATTGCTATGTTATTCAAGACTGCTTTGTTATTCAACACTGCTATGTTATTCAAGGAATTCTATGTTTTTCAAGACAGCTATGTTATTTAAGAATGCCATGTTCTTTATAGGACACCTATGTTATTCAAGACTGCTATGTTATTCAAGAACTGCTATGTTATTCAAGGACTGCTATGTTATTAAAGTTTTGCTTTGTTATTCAATACTGCTATGTTATTTAAGGACTATTGTTTTATTCAACTACTGCTATGTTATTGAAGACTCCAATTTTATTCAAAGACTATTTTTTTAATCAAGGACTGGTATGTTTTTTAAGGACAGCTGTGTTATTCAAAATTGCTATGTTATTTAAGGATTGCTATAATATTCAAGGAATGTTGTGTTATTCAAATACTGCTATGTTATTCAAGGACAACTATGTTATACAAGAACTGCAATGCTATTCATGGACGGCTATGATATTCAAGACTGCTAAGTTATTTTAAGGATTGGTGTGTTATTCAAAACTTCTGTATTATTCAAAAACTGCTGTGTTATTCAAGGTCCTTTGTGTTATTCAAGGACTGCTATGTTATTCAAGGACAGCTATAATGTTCAAGAATACTATTTTATTAAACAACAGCTAGGTTATTCAAGACTGCTATGTTATTCAAGAACTGCTATGTTATTCAAGGACTGTTATGTTATTAAAATTTTGCTATGTTTTTCAAGGAGTGCTGTTTTATTCAATACTGCTATGTTATTTAAGGACTACTGTGTTATTTATCTACTGCTAAGTTATTGAAGACTGTTGTGTTATTCAAGGACTACTATGCTATTCCAGAAAGGAAAAAGACTTTTTTCTTATTCAAGGAAAGCTATGTTATTCAAGACTGCTATGTTATTAGGGACTGCTATGTTTTTCAAGACTGCTATGTAATTCAAAGACTGGTATGTTTTTCAAGACTGCTATGTTATTCAACGACTTCTGTGTTAATCAAGGATGAAAATGTTATTAAAGTACTGCTCTGTTATTTAAGGACTGCAATGTTATTCAACAACTTTTGTGTTATTAAACTACTGTTATATTATACAAGACTGCTATGTTATTCAACGACTGTTGTGTTATTCAAAACTGCTATGTTATTCAAGACTGCTATGTTATTAAAAGAATTCCTTGTTATTCAAGGAATGTTGTGTTATTTAAGAACTGCTATGTTATTTAAGGACAGCTATGTTTATCAAGACTGCTATGTTTTCAAGGATTGCTATGTTATTCAAAACTGCTTTGTTATTCAAGACTGCTATATTTTTGAAGGCTGCTATGTTATCCAAGAACTGCTGTGTTATTCAAGGACTGCTGAGGTATTCAAGACTGCTATAATATTTAAGGACTGTTTTGTTATTCAATAATATTATGTTATTAAGTTCAGCTATGTTATTCACGACTGCTATGTTATTGAAAGATTGCTGTGTTATTCAAAACTGCTATGTTATTCAAGGACTGTTGTGTTATTCAAGACTGCTATGTTATTCAAGTACTGCTATGTTATTCAAGGACTGCTATGTTATTCTAACAGTGCTATGTTATTTAAAACTGCTATGTTATTCAAGGATTGGTAGGTTATTAAAGTACTGCATTGTTATTCAAGGACTGCTATGTTTTTCAAGGACAGCTATGTTATTCAAGGACTGCTGTGTTACTCAAGGAATAATATGTTATTCAAAAACAGCTATGTTATTCAAGACTGCCATGTAATTGAAGACTATTATGTAATTCATCACTACTATGTTATTCAAAACAACTAAGTTATTCAGTATTGCTATGTTATTAAAGGACTGCTTTGTTATTCAAGTTCTGCTAGGTTATTCATGATTGTTATATAATTTAAGGACTGCTGTGATATTTAAGTTTTGCTATGTTATAAAAAAAGACTGCTGTGTGATTCATGTATTGCTAGGTTATTAAAAGACAGCTATGTTTTTCAAGACTGCTATGTTGTACACGAATTGCTATGTTATTAAAGTAGTGCTATTTTATTCTAGACAGCTATGTTATTCAAGACTGTTTTGATAGTCAAGGACGGCTATGTTATTCAAGACTGCTATGTTGTTCAAGGACTGCTGTGTTACTCAAAGAGTATATATTATTCAAGGACATTTATGTTATTCAAGACTACTATGTAATTCACCACTGCTATGCTACTTAACACTGCTATATTGTACAAAAACTGTTGTGTTATTCAAGGACTGCTATGGTATTCAAGGACAGCTATGTTATTCAACGATTGCTGTGTTATTCAAAACTACTATGTTATTCAAGGAGTTCTGTTTTTCAAAGACTGCTATTTTATTGAAAAACTGCTATGTTATTCAAAGATTGCTATGTTATACAAGGACTGCTGTGTTACTCAAGGAATAATATGTTATTCAAAAACAGCTATGTTATTCAAGACTGCCATGTAATTGAAGACTATTATGTAATTCATCACTACTATGTTATTCAAAACAACTAAGTTATTCAGTATTGCTATGTTATTAAAGGACTGCTTTTTTATTCAAGTTCTGTTAGGTTATTCATGATTGTTATATAATTTAAGGACTGCTGTGATATTTAAGTTTTGCTATGTTATAAAAAAAGACTGCTGTGTGATTCATGTATTGCTAGGTTATTAAAAGACAGCTATGTTTTTCAAGACTGCTATGTGGTACACGAATTGCTATGTTATTAAAGTAGTGCTATTTTATTCTAGACAGCTATGTTATTCAAGACTGTTTTGTTAGTCAAGGACATTTATGTTATTCAAGACTACTATGTAATTCACCACTGCTATGCTACTTAACACTGCTATATTGTACAAAGACTGTTGTGTTATTCAAGGACTGCTATGGTATTCAAGGACAGCTATGTTATTCAACGATTGCTGTGTTATTCAAAACTACTATGTTATTCAAGGAGTTCTGTTTTTCAAAGACTGCTATTTTATTGAAAAACTGCTATGTTATTCAAAGATTGCTATGTTTTACAAGGACTGCTGTGTTATTCAAATATTGGTATGTTATTAAAGGTCATCTTTGTTATTCATGTACTTCTATGTTATTCAAGACTGCAAGACTGCTATTTTATTCAAGGACTGTTGTTTTATTCAAGAACTGCTATGTTATTCAAGACAATTAAGTTATTCAGTATTGCTATGTTATTAAAGGACTGCTTTGTTATTCAAGTACTGCAATGTTTTTCAAGACTGCTGTGATATTCAATAACTGATATGTTATTCAAAGACTGCTGTGTTATTCAAGGACTGCTGTGTTATTCAAGTTTTTCTATGTTATTAGTGGACTGCTGTGTGATTCATGTACTGCTATTTTTTAAAAGACAGCTATGTTATTCAAGGACTACTATGTTATTCAAAGACATCTATGTTATTCAAGACTGCTATGTTCTTCAAGGACTGCTATGTTCTTCAAGGATTGCTATGTTATTAAAGTAGTGCTATTTTATTCAAGACAGCTATGTTATTCAAGACTGCTATGTTTGTCAAGGACTGCTGTGTTATTCAAGTAATGCTATGTTATTCAAGGACTACTGTGTGATTCAAGTACTTTTATGTTATTCAAGACTGCTATGTTATTCAAGGACTGTTGGTTTATTTTAGGTCTGCTATGTTATTCAAGGATTGCTGTGTTATTCAAATCTGCAATGTTATTTAAGCATTGTTGTGTTATTCAACGACAGCTATATTATTTAAGACTACTATGTTATTCAAGAAGAGATATGTTACTCAAGACTGCTATGTTATTCAAGGTCTGCTGTGTTATTCAAGGACTGCTATGTTATTCAAGACTGCTATGTTTTTCAAGGTCTGCTATGTTATTGAAGGACAGCAATGTTTTTTGTGACTGCTATGTTATTCAAAGACTATTTTGTTATTTAAGGACAGCTATATCATTCAAGGGTTAGTATGTTATTCAAGAAAGCTATGTTTTTCATGGACTGCTGTGTTATTCAAGGAATGCTATGGGTTTCAAGTTTGCTATGTTATTGAAGGACTGCTATGTTATTCAAGACAGCTATGTTACACAAAGACTGCTATATTATTCAAAAACTGCTATGTTATTCAAGTTTACTATGTTATTCAAGGACTGCTGTGTTATTTAAGTACTGCTATATTATCAAAGGACTGCTGTGTCATTCAAGTATTGCTTTGTTATTTAAAGACTGCTCTGTTATTTACGTTATGCTATGTTATTCAAGACTGGTATGTTATTTATGGACTGTTGTATTTTTCAAGGACTGGTATGTTCTTCAAGGACAACTATGTTATTCAAGACTGCTATGTTATTCAAGGACTGCTATGTTATTAAAATTTTGCTATGTTATTCAAGGACTACTGTGTTATTCAAATTCTGCTATGTGTTTAAAGAATGCTATGTTATTTAAAGACTATTTTTTTTATTTAAGGACAGCTATGTTATTGAAGACTGCTATGTTATTCAAGGACTACTATGCCATTCCAGAAAGCTATGTTATTGAAGCCAGCTATGTAATTTAAGACTGCTATGTTATTCAAGGAATGCTATGTTCTTATAAGACAGCTATGTTATTCACGACTACTATGTTACTCAGAGATTTCTTTGTTATTTAAGACTGCTATGTTATTCAAAAACTGCTGTGTTATTCAAGGACTACTGTGTTATTCAATTACTGCTAGGTTATTCAGGACTGCTACGTTATTCAAAAGCTGTTTTGTTATTCAAGGACTGCTATGTTATTCAACGATTCCTATGTTATTCAAGACTGATATGTTATTCAAGGACTACTATGTTATTCAAGTACTGCTATGTTATTGAAGGATTGCTATGTTATACAATACTGCTATATTATTGAAAGACTGCTATGTTATCCAAGACTGCTATGTTATTCAATAACTGATATGTTATATAAGGTTTACTATGTTATTCAAGAACTGTTATGTTATTCAAGGATTGCTATGATGTTAAAGTACTGCTGTGTTTTTCAAGGTTTGCTATGTTATTAAAGTTGCTATGTTTATTCAAGGACTGCTATGTTATTCAATACTGATATGTTATTCAAGGACTACTGTGTTATTTAACTACTACTATGTTATTCAAGCCGGCTATGTTATTGAAGGACTGCTTTGTTATTCAAGACTGCTATGTTATTCAAGGACTGCTGTGTTATTCAAGTTTTGCTATGTTATTAGTGGACTGCTGTGTGATTCATGTACTTCTATGTTTTTAAAAGACAGCTATGTTCTTCAAGGACTACTATGTTATTCAAAGACATCTATGTTATTCAAGACTGCTATGTTCTTCAAACACTGCTATTTGTTCAAGGATTGCTATGTTATTAAAGTAGTGCTATTTTATTCAAGACAGCTATGTTATTCAAGACTCTTATGTTATTCAAGGACTACTGTGTGATTCAAGTACTTTTATGATATTCAAGACTGCTATGTTATTCAAGGACTGTTGTGTTATTTTAGGTCTGCTATGTTATTCAAGGATTGCTGTGTTATTCAAATCTGCAATGTTATTTAAGGATTGTTGTGTTATTCAATGACAGCTATATTATTTAAGACTACTATGTTATTCAAAAAGAGATATGTTATTCAAGACTGCTATGTTATTCAAGGTCTGCTGTGTTATTCAAGGACAGCAATGTTATTTGTGACTGCTATGTTATTAAAGACTGGTATGTTATTTAACACCGCTATGTTATTTAACAACTGATGTGTTTTAATTAAGTACTTCTATGTTATTCAAGACAGCTATGTTATTCAAGATTGCTATGTTATTGAAGGACTGCTGTGTTATTCAAGGACAGCTATGTAATTCAAGACTGCCATGTTATTCAAGGACTGCTGTGAGATTCAAGTACTTCTATGTTATTCAAGGAATGTTGGGTTATTTAAGAACTGCTATGTTATTTAAGGACAGCTATGTTTTCAAGGATTGCTATGTTATTCAAAACTGCTTTGTTATTCAAGACTGCTATATTTTTGAAGGCTGCTATGTTATCCAAGAACTGCTGTTTATTCAAGGACTGCTGAGGTATTCAAGACTACTATAATATTCAAGGACTGTTTTGTTATTCAATAATATTATGTTATTAAGTTCAGGAATGTTATTCACTACTGCTATGTTATTGAAGAATTGCTGTGTTATTCAAAACTGCTATGTTATTCAAGGACTGTTGTGTTATTCAAGACTGCTATGTCATTCAAGTACTGCTATGTTATTCAAGACTGCTATATTATTCAAAAATTGCATGTTATTCAAAACTCCTATGCTATTTAAAGACTGTTGTGTTATTCAAGGACTCCTATGTTATTCTAACAGTGCTATGTTATTCAAGGATTGGTAGGTTAATAAAGTACTGCATTGTTATTCAAGGACTGCTATGTTTTTCAACGACAGCTATGTTATTCAAGGACTGCTTTGTTACTCAAGGAATAATATGTTATTCAAAAACAGCTATGTTATTCAAGACTGCTATGTTATTGAAGACTACTATGTAATTCATCATTGCTATGTTAATTAAGACTGATGTGTCATTGAAGGTTTGCTATTTTATTCAAGTATTACTAATATGAAAGGACTACTATGTTATTCAAGAATTGCTATGTTATTAAAGTACCACTATGTTATTCAAGAATTGCTGTGTTATTAAAGGACTGCTATATTATTCAAGACTGCTATGTTATTCAAGTACTGTTGAGTTATTAAAGGAGTGCTATGTTATTCAAAAATTGCTGTGTTATTTAAAACTGCTATGTTATTCAAAGACTACTATGTTATTCAAGGACTGCTGTGTTGATTATGTACTACCATGTTATTCAAGGACAGCTATATTACTAAAATACTGCTTTGTTAATCAAGACTGTTATGTTATTCGAAGACTTTTTTGTTATTCATGGACTGTTATGTTATTCAAGGTCAGGTATGTTATTTAGGACTGCTATGTTATTCAAGGATTGCCATGTTATTCAAAACTGCTATGTTATTGAAAACTGCTATGTTTTTTAAGACAGCTATGTTATTCAAGAATGCTATGTTATTCAAGACTTTAATTTTATTCAATAACTGCTGTGTTATTCAAGTTTTGCTATGTTCTTGAAGGACTGCTGTGTCATTCATGTAATGCTATGTTATTAAAAGACAGCTATGTTATTCAAGGACAACTTTGTTATTCAAAGACAGCTTACTTTTTAAAGACTGCTATGTTATTCAAGTACTGCTATGTTGTTCAAGACAGCTTTGTTATTCAAGACCGTTTTGTTAGTCAAGGACTGTTGTGTTATTCAAATAATGCTATTTTATTTAAAACTGCTATGTCTTTCAAGGATTACTTTGTGATTCAAGTACTGCTGTGTTATTCAAGAAGTGTTGTGTTTTTGAAAAACTGCTATGTTATTCAACGACAGCTATGCTATTCAAAACTACTTTGTTACTCAAGACTACTATGTTATTCAAGAAGAGATATGTTATTCAGGACTACTGTGTCATTAAAGGACTGCTAGGTTATTCAAGAAAGGTATGTTATTCAAAATCTGCTGTGTTATTCAAGACTGCTATGTTAGTCAAGGACTGCTATGTTATTCAAGGATAGCTATGTTATTCAAGACTACTATGTTATTCAAGGATTGCTGTTTTATTCAAGACTGCTATGTTTTTCAAGGACTGTTGTGTTATTCCAGGGCTGCTATGTTATTCAAAAACAGCTAGCTTATTCAAGGACTGCTATGTTATTCAAGAACTGCTGTGTTATTCCAGTATTGCTATGTTATTGAAGGAGTGTTTGTTATTCATGTACTGCTATGTTATTCAAGACTGCTATTTTATTCAATGACTGCTATATTATTCAAGCACATCTATGTTATTCAAGGTCTGATGTGTTCTTCAAGGACGTTCTTGTTATTCAAGTTTTGCTATGTTATTGAACGACTGCTGAGTGATTCATGTACTGCTTTGTTATTAAAAGACATCTATGTTATTCAAGGTCTACTTTGTTATTCAAAGACAGCTATGTTATAAAAGATTGCTATGTTATTCAAGTACTGCTATGTTGTTCAAGGATTGCTATGTTATTAAACTAGTGCTATTTTATTCAAGACAGCTATTTTATTCAAGACTGTTTTGTGAGTCAAGGACTGCTGTGTTATTCAAGTAATACTATGTTATTCAAGACTGCTATGTTATTCAACGACTACTGTGTGATTCAAGTACTGTTATGTTATTCAAGGAGTGTTGTGTTTTTCAAGAACTGCTATGTTATTCAAGGGCAGCTATGTTATTCAAGACTACTATGTTATTAGAGAAGAGATATGTTATTCAGGACTACTGTGTCATTCAAGGTTTGCTATGTTATTCAACATTGCTATGTTATTCAAGAAAGGTTATTATTCTAGGTCTGCTGAGTAATTCAAGACTGCTATGTTAGTCAAGGACTGCTATGTTATTTAAGGATAGCTATGGTATTCAAGATTACTAGGTTATTAAAGGATTGCTCTGTTATTCAAGACTGCTATGTTATTCAAGGACTGCTGTGTTACTCAAAAAGTGATAAATTATTCAAACACAGCTATGTTATTCCAGACTGCTATGTTATTCAAGACTACTATGTAATTCATCACTGCTATGTTATTCAAGACTGCTATATAATTTAGGGACTGCTGTGTTATTCAAGTTTTGCTATGTTATAAAAGGACTGCTGTGTGATTCATGTATTGCTAGGTTATTAAAAGACAGCTTTGTTTATCAAGACTGCTATGTTATTCAAAAACTGCTGTGTTATTAAACTACTGCTATGTTATTCAAGGTCTGTTGAGTTATTCGAGGAATGTTATTTTATTTAAAAAACATCTATGTTATTCAAGGACTGCAATGTTTTTCAAGGATTGCTATGTTATCCAAGATCTGCTGTGTTATTCAAGGACTGCTATGTTATTCAAGGACAGCTATGTTATTTAAGACTGCTATGTTATTCAAGGACTGCTATGTTATTCAAGACTGCTAGGTTATTCAAGGACTGCTATGTTATTCAAGACTGCTAGGTTATTTAAGGACTGCTGTGTTATTCAAGACAGCTTTGTTATTCAAGATTGCTATGGTATTCAAAGACTGCTGTGTTATTCAAAAACTGCTATGTTATTCAAAAAACAGCTATGTTTTTCAAGGACTGCTGTGTTACTGAAGGAGTGAAAAATTATTCAAAGACAGCTATGTTATTCAAGACTACTATGTAATTCATCACTGCTATGTTATTCAAGACTGCTATATAATTCAAGGACTGCTGTGTTATTCAAGTTTTGCTATGTTTTTCAAGACTGCTATGTTATTCAAGGTCTGTTGAGTTATTCGAGGAACTTTATTTTATTTAAAAACATCTATGTTATTCAAGGACTGCAATGTTTTTCAAGGATTGCTATGTTATCCAAGAACTGCTGTGTTTTTCAAGGACTGCTATATTATTCAAGGAAAGCTATGTTATTTAAGACTGCTATGTTATTAAAGGACTGCTGTGTGATTCAAGTACTGCTATGTTATTCAAGGAATGTTGAGTTATTCAAGGACTGCTATGTTATTTAAGGACAGCTATGTTATTAAGACTGCTATGTTATTCAAGGACTGCTATGTTATTGAAGACTGCTAGGCTATTTAAGGACTGCTGTGTTATTCAAGACAGCTTTGTTATTCAAGATTGCTATGGTATTCAAAGACTGCTGTGTTTTTCAAGGAGTGATATGTTATTCAAGGACAGCTATATTATTCAAGACTGCTATGTTTCTGAAGACTACTATGTAATTCATCACTGCTATTTTATTCAATATTGCTATGTTATTAAAGGACTGCTTTGTTATTCAAGTTCTGCTACGTTATTCAATACTGCTATATAATTCAAGGACTGCTGTGTTATTCAAGTTTTGCTATGTTATAAAAGGACTGCTGTGTGATTCATGTTTTGCTAGGTTATTAAAAGACAGCGATGTTTTTCAAGACTGCTATGTTGCTCAAGGATTGCTAT
This sequence comes from Carcinoscorpius rotundicauda, assembly GCA_011833715.1. NCBI lineage: Eukaryota > Metazoa > Arthropoda > Merostomata > Xiphosura > Limulidae > Carcinoscorpius > Carcinoscorpius rotundicauda. The sequence goes on along the minus strand of CM022399.1, from coordinate 6,441,628 downwards.
GTTAGTAAAGTAGTGCTATTTTATTCTAGACAGCTATGTTATTCAAGACTGTTTTGTTAGTCAAGAACGGCTATGTTATTCAAGACGGCTATGCTGTTCAAGGACTGCTGTGTTACTCAAAGAGTGATATGTTATTCAAGGACTTCTATGTTATTCAAGACTACTATGTAATTCACCACTGCTATGTTATTTAACACGGCTATATTATACAATGACTGTTGTGTTATTCAAGGACTGCTATGCTATTCAAGGACAGCTATGTTATTCAAAGATTGCTATGTTATTCAAAGACTGCTGTGTTATTTAAGTATTGGTTTATTATTAAAGGTCATCTTTGTTATTCATGTACTTCTATGTTATTCAAGACTGCTATGTTATTCAAGGACTGTTGATTTATTCAAGGACTGCTATGTTATTCAAGACAATTAAGTTATTCAGTATTGCTATGTTATTAAAAGACTGCTTTGTTATTCAAGTACTGCTATGTTATTCAAGACTGCTATGTTATTTAAGACAGTTATGTTATTCAAAGAATGCTATGTTATTCAAGGACTGCTGTGTTATTCAAGTATTGCTATGTTATTAGTGGACTGCTGTGTGATTCATGTACTTCTATGTTTTTAAAAGACAGCTATGTTGTTCAAGGACTACAATGTTATTCAAAGACTTCTATGTTATTCAAAAATTTCTATGTTTTTGAAGACTGCTATGTGTTTCAAAAACTGCAGTGTTATTAAAGCTTGCTATGTTATTCAAGGACTGTTCCGTTATTCAACACTCCTATGTTATTCAAGGACTGTTGTGTTATTAGAGGACTGCTATGTTATTCAAGAAAGCTATGTTATTCAAAGAATGCAGTGTTATTTAAAACTGCTATGTTATTCAAAGACTGCTGTGTTATTCAAAGACAGCTATGCTATTTAAGACAGCTATGTTATTCAAGGACTGCTGTGTTATTCAAGGCTATTATGTTATTCAAGACTTCTATGTTATTCAAAAACTGCTGTGTTATTCAAGTACTACTATATTATTCAACAGTGCTATGTTATTCAAGGACTGCTGTGTTATTGAAATACTGCTATGTTATTCAAGGACAGCTCTATTATTCAAGACTCCTATGTTATTGAAAGACTGCTATGTTATTTAAAGACTGCTGTGTAATTCATGGACAGTTATTTTATTTAAGACTGCTATGTTATTCAATGACTGCTATGTTATTCAAAACTGCTATGTCATTCAAGGACTGCTATGTTATTGTAGGAGTGCTGTAATATTCAAGGATTGCTATGTTATTCAAGACTGATATGTTATTCAAAGACTGCTATGTTATATAAAGGACTTTTGTGTTATTCAAGTACTGTTGTGTTATTTAAGTACTGCTATGTTATTTAGAGACTGCTGTGTTATTCAAGACTACTATTTTATTCAAGGACAGCTATATTATTCAACACTGCTATTTCATTCAAGGACTGCTATGTTATTCTCAGAGTTCTTTGTTATTGAAGGATTGCTATGTTATTCAAGGACTGCTTTGTTATTCACGAATGATATGTTATTCAAAGACTGCTATGTTATTCAAGGACTTTTATGTTATTAACGACTTTTATGTTATTCAAGGAATGCTGTGTTATTCAAGTACTGCTATGTTATTCAAGACTGCTATGTTATTCAAGGGCTGCTGTGTGATTGAAGTACTGCTATGTTATTCAAAGACTGCTGTGTTATTCAAGGACTTCTGTGTTACTGAAATACTGCTATGTTATTCAAGGACAGCTATATTATTAGAGACTCCTATGTTATTCAAAGACTGCTATGTTATTCAAGGACTGCTATGTTATTCAGAGACTGCTTTTAAATGTCAAGACAATTATGTCATTCAAGGACTGCTTTGTTTTTCAAGTACTGCTATCTTATTCAAGACTGCTATGTTATTCAAAAACTTCTGTGTTATTCAGTAACTGCTATGTTATTCAAGGACTGCTAAGTTATTCAAGACTCCTATGTTATTCAAGGGCTTTTGTGTTATTAAAGGACTGCTATGTTATTCAAGACAGCTATGTTATTCAAGGAATGCAGTGTTTTTTAAAACTGTTATATTATTCAAGGACAGCTATGTTATTTAAGACAGCTATGTTATTCAAGGACTGCTGTAATATTCAAGGCTACTATATTATTCAAAGACTTCTATGTTATTCAAGGACTGCTGTGTTATTCAAGTACTGCTATGTTATTCAACACTGCTATGTTATTCAAGGACTGCTGTGTTATTGAAATACTGCTATGTTATTCAAAGACAGCTATATTATTCAAGACTTTTATGTTATTCAAAGACTGCAATGTTATTTAAAGACTGCTATGTTATTCAAGATCTTCTGTGTTCTTAGAGGGCAGCTATGTTATTGAAGACTGCTATGTTATTCAAGACTTCTATGTTATTCAAGGACAGCTATGTTATTAAACACTGCTATGTCATTCAAGGACTGCTATGTTATTGAAGTAGTGCTGTAATATTCAAGGATTGCTATGTTATTCAAGACTGATATGTTATTCAAAGACTGCTATGTTATTTAAAGAACTTTTGTGTTGTTCAAGTACTGCTGTGTTATTTAGGTACTGCTATGGTATTTAAAGACTGATGTTTTATTCAAGACTAATATGTTATTCAAGGACAGATATGTTATTCAAGACTGCTATGTCATTCAACGACTGCTTTGTTATTCAAGTACTGCTTTGTTATTTAAGTACTGCTATGCTATTCAAAGACTTCTGTGTTATTCAAGACTACTATGTTATTCAAGGACAGATATGTTCTTCAAGACTGCTATGTTATTCAAGGCCTGTTTTGTACTTCAAGTACTGCTATCTTATTCAAGACTGCTATGTTATTCAAAGACTTTTTTGTTTTTCAAGACTGCTATGAGTTTCAAAATCTGCTGTGTTATTAAAAACTCCTATGTTATTCAAGATTGCTACGTTATTCAAGGTGTTTCTATTATTCAAGAACTACTATGTTATTCAAGGACAGCTATGTTATTCAAGACTGCAATGTTATTCAAGGACTGCTGTGTTATTTAAGTACTTCTATGTTATTCAAGACTTTTATGTTATTCAAGGGCTGTTGTGTTATTGAAGTACTGCTATGTTTTTCAAGAATTGTTGTGTTATTCAAGAACTGCTATGTTATTCAAGGACTGCTGTGTTATTGCAATACTGCTATTTTATTCAAGGACAGCTATATTATTCAAGACTCCTATGTTATTCAAAGACTGCTATGTTATTCAAGGACTGCTGTGTAATTCAAGGACAGCTATGTTATTCAAGACTGCTATGTTATTCAAAGACTGCTATGTTATTCAAGACTGCTATGTTATTTAAAGATTGCTATGTTATTCAAAATCTTTTGTGTTATTCAAGTTCTGCTGTGTTATATAAGTACTGCTATGTTATTTAAAGACTGCTGTGTTATTCTAGACTACTATGTTACTCAAATACAGATATGTTATTCAAGACTGCTATGTCATTCAAGGACTGCTTTGTTATTCAAGTACTGCTGTATTATTCAAGACTGCTATGTTTTTCAAAGACTGTTGTGTTATCCAAAACTTCTATGTTATTCAAAGCCTTTTTTGTTTTTCAAGACTGCTATGTATTTTAAAGACTGCTGTGTTATTCAATACTACTATGTTATTCAAGATTGCTATGTTATTCATGGACTGCTATGATATTCAAGAAAGCTATGTTATATGAAAAGTGCTGCGTTATTTAACACTGCTGTGTAATTCAAGGACAGCTATGTTATTTAAGACATGTATTTTATTCAAGACTCCTATGTTATTCAAGACTTCTATATTATTAAAGGACTGCTGTGTTATTCAAGTACTGCTATGTCATTCAAGGACTGCTATGTTATTAAAGGAGTACTGTGTGATTCAAGGATTGCTATGTTAATAAAATACATTTATGTTATTCAAGGACTGCTATGTTATTCAAGACTGATATGTTATTCAAAGACTTTTGTGTTATTCAAGTACTGCTGTGTTATTTAAATTCTGCAACATTATTCAAAGACTGCTGTGTTATTTAAGACTTCTGTTAGTCAAGGACAGATATGTTATTCAAGACTGCTATGTCATTTAAAGACTGCTTTGTTATTCAAGTACTGCTATCTTGTTCAAGACTGCTATGTTAATGAAGGACTGTTGTGTTTTTTAAAGACTTCAATATTTTTCAAAACTGGTATGTGTTTCAAAAACTGCTGTGTGATTAAAGACTGCTATGTTATTTAAGACTGCTATGTTATTCAAGGACTGCTGTGTTATTCAAGTACTGCTATGTTATTCAAGATTGCTACGTTATTGAAGGAGTGTTCTGTTATTCAAAAACTGCTATGTGGTTCAAGGAGATCTATGTTATTCATGACTGCTATGTTTTTAAAGAAAGCTATGTTATTCGAAAAGTGCTGGGTTATTTAACACTGCTATGTTATTCAAAAACAGCTGTGTCGTTCAAGGACTACTATGTTATTCGAAAACTTCTATCTTATTCAAGACTGTTATGTTATTGAAGGAATGCTGAGTTATTCAAGTACTGCTATGTTATTCAAGACAGCTATGTTATTCAAGGAATGCAGTGTTTTTTAAAACTGTTATGTTATTCAAGGACAGCTATGTTATTTAAGACAGCTATGTTATTCAAGGACTGCTGTAATATTCAAGGCTACTATATTATTCAAAGACTTCTATGTTATTCAAGGACTGCTGTGTTATTCAAGTACTGCTATGTTATTCAACACTGCTATGTTATTCAAGGACTGCGGTGTTATTGAAATACTGCTATGTTATTCAAAGACAGCTATATTATTCAAGACTGTTATGTTATTGAAGGAATGCTGAGTTATTCAAGTACTGCTATGTTATTCAAGACTGCTATGTTATTCGAGGGCTGCTGTGTTATTGACGTACTGCTATGTTATTCACGGACTGCTGTGTTATTCAAGTACTGTTATGTTATTCAAGGACTGCTGTGTTATTGATATACAGCTATGTTATTCAAAGACAGCTATATTATTCAAGACTCCTATGTTAGTCAAGGACTGCTGTGTAATTGAAGGACAGCTATGTTATTCAAAGACTGCTATTTTATTCAAGACTGCTATGTTTTTTAAGTATTACTATGTAATTAAAGTACTGCTATGTTATTCAAGGACAGCTATGTCATTCAAGGACTGTTATGTTATTCTAGGAGTGCTATGTTATTCAAGAATTGCTATGTTATTAAAATACTGCTATGTTATTTAAGGATTGCTATGTTATTCAAGGACTGCTATGTTATTCAAGACTGATATGTTATTCAAAGACTGCTATGTTATTCAAGGACTTTTGTGTTATTCAAGTACTGCTGTGTTATTTAAGTACTGCTATGTTATTCAGAAACTGCTGAAAATCATTAAGGCTGCTATGTGATTCAAGGACTGCATTGTTATTCAAGTACTGCTATCTTATTCAAGTCTGCTATGTTATTTAAGGACTGTTGTGTTATTCAAGACTGCTATGTTATTCAAAGACTTCTTTGTTTTTCAAGACTGTTATGTGTTTTAAGGACTGCTGTGATATTTAAGTCTGCTATGTTATTCAAGATTGCTACGTTATTCAAGGAGTGGTCTGTTATTCAAGGACTGCTATGCTATTCCAGGACATCGATGTTATTCAAGACTGCTATGTTGTTCAAGAAAGCTATTTTATTCGAAAAGTGGTGTGTTATTTAACACTGCTATGTTATTCAAGGACAGCTATGTTATTTAAGACATCTATTTTATTCAAGACTGCTATGTTATTCAAGGACTGCTGTGTTGTTCAAGGACTGCTATGTTATTCAAGACTACTATGTTATTCAAGGACTTCTATGTTATTCAAGACTGCTATGTTATTCAAGGACTGCTGTGTTGTTCAAGGACTGCTATGTTATTCAAGGACTGCTGTGTTATTCAAGGACTGCTATGATATTCAATAACTGCTGGGCAATTCAAGGACAGCTATGTTATTCGAGACTGCTATGTTATTTAAAGACTGCTATGTTATTCAAGACTGCTATGTTATTTAAGGATTGCTATGTTATTAAAGTACTGCTATGTTATTCAAGGACAGCTATGTTATTCAACACTGCTATGTGATTCAAGGACTGCTATGTTACTCTAGGAGTACTGTGTTATTCAAGAGTTGCTATGTTATTTAAGGATTGCTATGTAATTCAAGGACTGCTATGTTATTGTAGACTGAAATGTTATTCAAAGAGTGCTATGTTATTCAAGGACTTTTGAGTTATTCAAGTACTGCTGTGTTATTTAAGTACTGCTATGATATTGAAACACTGCTATGTTATTCAAGACTACTATGTTATTCAAGGACAGATATGTTATTGAAAACTGCTATGTTATTCAAGGACTGCTTTGTTATTCAAGTACTGCTATCTTATTCAAGACTGCTATGTTATTGAAGGACTGTTGTGCTATTCAAAACTTCTATATTATTCGAAGACTTTTTTGTTTTTCAAGACTGCTGTGTTGTTGAAGACTGCTATGTTATTAATGGACTGCTGTGTTATTCAAAACTTCTATGTTATTCAAAGACTTTTTTTTTCAAGACTGTAATGTGTTTTAAAGACAGCTGTGTTCTTCAGGACTGCTATGTTGTTCAAGATTGCTACGTTATTTAAAGAGTGTTCTGTTATTGAAGAACTGCTAGGTTATTCAACACTGATATGCCATTCAAACACTGCTATGTAATTCTAGGAGTGCTGTGTTATTCAAGGATTGCTATGTTACTCAATGTCTGCTATGTTATTCAAGACTGATATGTTATTCAAAGACTGCTATGTTATTCAAAAACTTTTGTGTTATTCAAGTACTGCTGTGTTATTTAAGACAGCTATGTTATTCAAGGACTTCTTCGTTATTCAAGGACAGCTATGTTATTAAACACTGCTATGTCATTCAAGGACTGTTATGTTATTGAAGGAGTGCTGTAATATTCAAGGATTGCTATGTTATTCAAGACTGATATGTTATTCAAAGACTGCTATGTTATTTAAAGAACTTTTGTGTTGTTCAAGTACTGCTGTGTTATTTAGGTACTGCTATGTTATTTAAAAACTGATGTTTTATTCAAGACTAATATGTTATTCAAGGACAGATATGTTATTCAAGACTGCTATGTCATTCAACGACTGCTTTGTTATTCAAGTACTGCTTTGTTATTTAAGTACTGCTATGCTATTCAAAGACTGCTGTGTTATTCAAGACTACTATGTTATTCAAGGACAGATATGTTCTTCAAGACTGCTATGTTATTCAAGGCCTGCTTTGTACTTCAAGTACTGCTATCTTATTCAAGACTGCTATGTTATTCAAAGACTTTTTTGTTTTTCAAGACTGCTATGTGTTTCAAAATCTGCTGTGTTATTAAAAACTCCTATGTTATTCAAGATTGCTACGTTATTCAAGGTGTTTCTATTATTCAAGAACTACTATGTTATTCAAGGACAGCTATGTTATTCAAGACTGCAATGTTATTCAAGGACTGCTGTGTTATTTAAGTACTTCTATGTTATTCAAGACTTCTATGTTATTCAAGGGCTGTTGTGTTATTGAAGTACTGCTATGTTTTTCAAGAATTGTTGTGTTATTCAAGAACTGCTATGTTATTCAAGGACTTCTGTGTTATTGCAATACTGCTATTTTATTCAAGGACAGCTATATTATTCAAGACTCCTATGTTATTCAAAGACTGCTATGTTATTCAAGGACTGCTGTGTAATTCAAGGACAGCTATGTTATTCAAGACTGCTATGTTATTCAAAGACTGCTATGTTATTCAAGACTGCTATGTTATTTAAAGATTGCTATGTTATTCAAGGTCTTTTGTGTTATTCAAGTTCTGCTGTGTTATATAAGTACTGCTATGTTATTTAAAGACTGCTGTGTTATTCTAGACTACTATGTTACTCAAATACAGATATGTTATTCAAGACTGCTATGTCATTCAAGGACTGCTTTGTTATTCAAGTACTGCTGTATTATTCAAGACTGCTATGTTTTTCAAGGACTGTTGTGTTATCCAAAACTTTTATGTTATTCAAAGCCTTTTTTGTTTTTCAAGACTGCTATGTATTTTAAAGACTGCTGTGTTATTCAATACTACTATGTTATTCAAGATTGCTATGTTATTCATGGACTGCTATGATATTCAAGAAAGCTATGTTATATGAAAAGTGCTGCGTTATTTAACACTGCTGTGTAATTCAAGGACAGCTATGTTATTTAAGACATGTATTTTATTCAAGACTCCTATGTTATTCAAGACTTCTATATTATTCAAGGACTGCTGTGTTATTCAAGTACTGCTATGTTATTCAAGATTGCTACGTTATTCAAGGAGTGCTATGTTATTGAAGACTTCTATGTTATTTAAAGATTGCTATGTTATTAAAGTACTGCTATGTCATTCAAGGACTGCTATGTTATTAAAGGAGTACTGTGTCATTCAAGGATTGCTATGTTAATAAAATACATTTATGTTATTCAAGGACTGCTATGTTATTCAAGACTGATATGTTATTCAAAGACTTTTGTGTTATTCAAGTACTGCTGTGTTATTTAAATTCTGCAACGTTATTCAAAGACTGCTGTGTTATTTAAGACTTCTGTTAGTCAAGGACAGATATGTTATTCAAGACTGCTATGTCATTTAAAGACTGCTTTGTTATTCAAGTACTGCTATCTTGTTCAAGACTGCTATGTTAATGAAGGACTGTTGTGTTTTTTAAAGACTTCAATATTTTTCAAAACTGGTATGTGTTTCAAAAACTGCTGTGTGATTAAAGACTGCTATGTTATTTAAGACTGCTATGTTATTCAAGGACTGCTGTGTTATTCAAGTACTGCTATGTTATTCAAGATTGCTACGTTATTGAAGGAGTGTTCTGTTATTCAAAAACTGCTATGTGGTTCAAGGAGATCTATGTTATTCATGACTGCTATGTTTTTAAAGAAAGCTATGTTATTCGAAAAGTGCTGGGTTATTTAACACTGCTATGTTATTCAAAAACAGCTGTGTCGTTCAAGGACTACTATGTTATTCGAAAACTTCTATCTTATTCAAGACTGTTATGTTATTGAAGGAATGCTGAGTTATTCAAGTACTGCTATGTTATTCAAGACAGCTATGTTATTCAAGGAATGCAGTGTTTTTTAAAACTGTTATGTTATTCAAGGACAGCTATGTTATTTAAGACAGCTATGTTATTCAAGGACTGCTGTAATATTCAAGGCTACTATATTATTCAAAGACTTCTATGTTATTCAAGGACTGCTGTGTTATTCAAGTACTGCTATGTTATTCAACACTGCTATGTTATTCAAGGACTGCGGTGTTATTGAAATACTGCTATGTTATTCAAAGACAGCTATATTATTCAAGACTGTTATGTTATTGAAGGAATGCTGAGTTATTCAAGTACTGCTATGTTATTCAAGACTGCTATGTTATTCGAGGGCTGCTGTGTTATTGACGTACTGCTATGTTATTCACGGACTGCTGTGTTATTCAAGTACTGTTATGTTATTCAAGGACTGCTGTGTTATTGATATACAGCTATGTTATTCAAGGACAGCTATATTATTCAAGACTCCTATGTTAGTCAAGGACTGCTGTGTAATAGAAGGACAGCTATGTTATTCAAAGACTGCTATTTTATTCAAGACTGCTATGTTTTTTAAGTATTACTATGTAATTAAAGTACTGCTATGTTATTCAAGGACAGCTATGTCATTCAAGGACTGTTATGTTATTCTAGGAGTGCTATGTTATTCAAGAATTGCTATGTTATTAAAATACTGCTATGTTATTTAAGGATTGCTATGTTATTCAAGGACTGCTATGTTATTCAAGACTGATATGTTATTCAAAGACTGCTATGTTATTCAAGGACTTTTGTGTTATTCAAGTACTGCTGTGTTATTTAAGTACTGCTATGTTATTCAGAGACTGCTGAAAATCATTAAGGCTGCTATGTGATTCAAGGACTGCATTGTTATTCAAGTACTGCTATCTTATTCAAGTCTGCTATGTTATTTAAGGACTGTTGTGTTATTCAAGACTGCTATGTTATTCAAAGACTTCTTTGTTTTTCAAGACTGTTATGTGTTTTAAGGACTGCTGTGATATTTAAGTCTGCTATGTTATTCAAGATTGCTACGTTATTCAAGGAGTGGTCTGTTATTCAAGGACTGCTATGCTATTCCAGGACATCGATGTTATTCAAGACTGCTATGTTGTTCAAGAAAGCTATTTTATTCGAAAAGTGGTGTGTTATTTAACACTGCTATGTTATTCAAGGACAGCTATGTTATTTAAGACATCTATTTTTTCAAGACTGCTATGTTATTCAAGGACTGCTGTGTTGTTCAAGGACTGCTATGTTATTCAAGACTACTATGTTATTCAAGGACTTCTATGTTATTCAAGACTGCTATGTTATTCAAGGAATGCTGTGTTGTTCAAGGACTGCTATGTTATTCAAGGACTGCTGTGTAATTCAAGGACTGCTATGATATTCAATAACTGCTGGGCAATTCAAGGACAGCTATGTTATTCGAGACTGCTATGTTATTTAAAGACTGCTATGTTATTCAAGACTGCTATGTTATTTAAGGATTGCTATGTTATTAAATTACTGCTATGTTATTCAAGGACAGCTATGTTATTCAACACTGCTATGTGATTCAAGGACTGCTATCTTACTCTAGGAGTACTGTGTTATTCAAGAGTTGCTATGTTATTAAAATACTGCTATGTTATTTAAGGATTGCTATGTAATTCAAGGACTGCTATGTTATTGTAGACTGAAATGTTATTCAAAGAGTGCTATGTTATTCAAGGACTTTTGAGTTATTCAAGTACTGCTGTGTTATTTAAGTACTGCTATGATATTGAAACACTGCTATGTTTTTCAAGACTACTATGTTATTCAAGGACAGATATGTTATTGAAAACTGCTATGTTATTCAAGGACTGCTTTGTTATTCAAGTACTGCTATCTTATTCAAGACTGCTATGTTATTGAAGGACTGTTGTGTTATTCAAAACTTCTATATTATTCGAAGACTTTTTTGTTTTTCAAGACTGCTATGTTTTAAAGACTGCTGTGTTGTTGAAGACTGCTATGTTATTCATGGACTGCTGTGTTATTCAAAACTTCTATGTTATTCAAAGACTTTTTTTTTTCAAGACTGTAATGTGTTTTAAAGACAGCTGTGTTCTTCAGGACTGCTATGTTGTTCAAGATTGCTACGTTATTTAAAGAGTGTTCTGTTATTTAAGAACTGCTAAATTATTCAACACTGATATGCCATTCAAGGACTGCTATGTAATTCTAGGAGTGCTGTGTTATTCAAGGATTGCTATGTTACTCAATGTCTGCTATGTTATTCAAGACTGATATGTTATTCAAAGACTGCTATGTTATTCAAAAACTTTTGTGTTATTCAAGTACTGCTGTGTTATTTAAGACAGCTATGTTATTCAAGGACTTCTTCGTTATTCAAGGACAGCTATGTTATTAAACACTGCTATGTCATTCAAGGACTGTTATGTTATTGAAGGAGTGCTGTAATATTCAAGGATTGCTATGTTATTCAAGACTGATATGTTATTCAAAGACTGCTATGTTATTTAAAGAACTTTTGTGTTGTTCAAGTACTGCTGTGTTATTTAGGTACTGCTATGTTATTTAAAGACTGATGTTTTATTCAAGACTAATATGTTATTCAAGGACAGATATGTTATTCAAGACTGCTATGTCATTCAACGACTGCTTTGTTATTCAAGTACTGCTTTGTTATTTAAGTACTGCTATGCTATTCAAAGACTGCTGTGTTATTCAAGACTACTATGTTATTCAAGGACAGATATGTTCTTCAAGACTGCTATGTTATTCAAGGCCTGCTTTGTACTTCAAGTACTGCTATCTTATTCAAGACTGCTATGTTATTCAAAGACTTTTTTGTTTTTCAAGACTGCTATGTGTTTCAAAATCTGCTGTGTTATTAAAAACTCCTATGTTATTCAAGATTGCTACGTTATTCAAGGTGTTTCTATTATTCAAGAACTACTATGTTATTCAAGGACAGCTATGTTATTCAAGACTGCAATGTTATTCAAGGACTGCTGTGTTATTTAAGTACTTCTATGTTATTCAAGACTTCTATGTTATTCAAGGGCTGTTGTGTTATTGAAGTACTGCTATGTTTTTCAAGAATTGTTGTGTTATTCAAGAACTGCTATGTTATTCAAGGACTGCTGTGTTATTGCAATACTGCTATTTTATTCAAGGACAGCTATATTATTCAAGACTCCTATGTTATTCAAAGACTGCTATGTTATTCAAGGACTGCTGTGTAATTCAAGGACAGCTATGTTATTCAAGACTGCTATGTTATTCAAAGACTGCTATGTTATTCAAGACTGCTATGTTATTTAAAGATTGCTATGTTATTCAAGGTCTTTTGTGTTATTCAAGTTCTGCTGTGTTATATAAGTACTGCTATGTTATTTAAAGACTGCTGTGTTATTCTAGACTACTATGTTACTCAAATACAGATATGTTATTCAAGACTGCTATGTCATTCAAGGACTGCTTTGTTATTCAAGTACTGCTGTATTATTCAAGACTGCTATGTTTTTCAAGGACTGTTGTGTTATCCAAAACTTTTATGTTATTCAAAGCCTTTTTTGTTTTTCAAGACTGCTATGTATTTTAAAGACTGCTGTGTTATTCAATACTACTATGTTATTCAAGATTGCTATGTTATTCATGGACTGCTATGATATTCAAGAAAGCTATGTTATATGAAAAGTGCTGCGTTATTTAACACTGCTGTGTAATTCAAGGACAGCTATGTTATTTAAGACATGTATTTTATTCAAGACTCCTATGTTATTCAAGACTTCTATATTATTCAAGGACTGCTGTGTTATTCAAGTACTGCTATGTTATTCAAGATTGCTACGTTATTCAAGGAGTGCTATGTTATTGAAGACTTCTATGTTATTTAAAGATTGCTATGTTATTAAAGTACTGCTATGTCATTCAAGGACTGCTATGTTATTAAAGGAGTACTGTGTGATTCAAGGATTGCTATGTTAATAAAATACATTTATGTTATTCAAGGACTGCTATGTTATTCAAGACTGATATGTTATTCAAAGACTTTTGTGTTATTCAAGTACTGCTGTGTTATTTAAATTCTGCAACGTTATTCAAAGACTGCTGTGTTATTTAAGACTTCTGTTAGTCAAGGACAGATATGTTATTCAAGACTGCTATGTCATTTAAAGACTGCTTTGTTATTCAAGTACTGCTATCTTGTTCAAGACTGCTATGTTAATGAAGGACTGTTGTGTTTTTTAAAGACTTCAAATTTTTCAAAACTGGTATGTGTTTCAAAAACTGCTGTGTGATTAAAGACTGCTATGTTATTTAAGACTGCTATGTTATTCAAGGACTGCTGTGTTATTCAAGTACTGCTATGTTATTCAAGATTGCTACGTTATTGAAGGAGTGTTCTGTTATTCAAAAACTGCTATGTGGTTCAAGGAGATCTATGTTATTCATGACTGCTATGTTTTTAAAGAAAGCTATGTTATTCGAAAAGTGCTGGGTTATTTAACACTGCTATGTTATTCAAAAACAGCTGTGTCGTTCAAGGACTACTATGTTATTCGAAAACTTCTATCTTATTCAAGACTGTTATGTTATTGAAGGAATGCTGAGTTATTCAAGTACTGCTATGTTATTCAAGACAGCTATGTTATTCAAGGAATGCAGTGTTTTTTAAAACTGTTATGTTATTCAAGGACAGCTATGTTATTTAAGACAGCTATGTTATTCAAGGACTGCTGTAATATTCAAGGCTACTATATTATTCAAAGACTTCTATGTTATTCAAGGACTGCTGTGTTATTCAAGTACTGCTATGTTATTCAACACTGCTATGTTATTCAAGGACTGCGGTGTTATTGAAATACTGCTATGTTATTCAAAGACAGCTATATTATTCAAGACTGTTATGTTATTGAAGGAATGCTGAGTTATTCAAGTACTGCTATGTTATTCAAGACTGCTATGTTATTCGAGGGCTGCTGTGTTATTGATGTACTGCTATGTTATTCACGGACTGCTGTGTTATTTTAGTACTGTTATGTTATTCAAGGACTGCTGTGTTATTGATATACAGCTATGTTATTCAAGGACAGCTATATTATTCAAGACTCCTATGTTATTCAAGGACTGCTGTGTAATTGAAGGACAGCTATGTTATTCAAAGACTGCTATTTTATTCAAGACTGCTATGTTTTTTAAGTATTACTATGTAATTAAGGTACTGCTATGTTATTCAAGGACAGCTATGTCATTCAAGGACTGTTATGTTATTCTAGGAGTGCTGTGTTATTCAAGAATTGCTATGTTATTAAAATACTGCTATGTTATTCAAGGATTGCTATGTAATTCAAGGACTGCTAGGTTATTCAAGACTGCTATGTTATTCAAGGACTTTTGTGTTATTCAAGTACTGCTGTGTTATTTAAGTACTGCTATGTTATTCAGAGACTGCTGAAAATCATTAAGGCTGCTATGTGATTCAAGAACTGCATTGTTATTCAAGTACTGCTATCTTATTCAAGTCTGCTATGTTATTTAAGGACTGTTGTGTTTTTCAAGACTGCTGTGTTATTCAAAGACTTCTTTGTTTTTCAAGACTGTTATGTGTTTTAAGGACTGCTGTGATATTTAAGTCTGCTATGTTATTCAAGATTGCTACGTTATTCAAGGAGTGGTCTGTTATTCAAGGACTGCTATGCTATTCCAGGACATCGATGTTATTCAAGACTGCTATGTTGTTCAAGAAAGCTATTTTATTCGAAAAGTGGTGTGTTATTTAACACTGCTATGTTATTCAAGGACAGCTATGTTATTTAAGACATCTATTTTATTCAAGACTGCTATGTTATTCAAGGACTGCTGTGTTGTTCAAGGACTGCTATGTTATTCAAGACTACTATGTTATTCAAGGACTTCTATGTTATTCAAGACTGCTATGTTATTCAAGGAATGCTGTGTTGTTCAAGGACTGCTATGTTATTCAAAGACTGCTGTGTAATTCAAGGACTGCTATGATATTCAATAACTGCTGGGCAATTCAAGGACAGCTATGTTATTCGAGACTGCTATGTTATTTAAAGACTGCTATGTTATTCAAGACTGCTATGTTATTTAAGGATTGCTATGTTATTAAATTACTGCTATGTTATTCAAGGACAGCTATGTTATTCAACACTGCTATGTGATTCAAGGACTGCTATCTTACTCTAGGAGTACTGTGTTATTCAAGAGTTGCTATGTTATTAAAATACTGCTATGTTATTTAAGGATTGCTATGTAATTCAAGGACTGCTATGTTATTGTAGACTGAAATGTTATTCAAAGAGTGCTATGTTATTCAAGGACTTTTGAGTTATTCAAGTACTGCTGTGTTATTTAAGTACTGCTATGATATTGAAACACTGCTATGTTTTTCAAGACTACTATGTTATTCAAGGACAGATATGTTATTGAAAACTGCTATGTTATTCAAGGACTGCTTTGTTATTCAAGTACTGCTATCTTATTCAAGACTGCTATGTTATTGAAGGACTGTTGTGTTATTCAAAACTTCTATATTATTCGAAGACTTTTTTGTTTTTCAAGACTGCTATGTTTTAAAGACTGCTGTGTTGTTGAAGACTGCTATGTTATTCATGGACTGCTGTGTTATTCAAAACTTCTATGTTATTCAAAGACTTTTTTTTTCAAGACTGTAATGTGTTTTAAAGACAGCTGTGTTCTTCAGGACTGCTATGTTGTTCAAGATTGCTACGTTATTTAAAGAGTGTTCTGTTATTTAAGAACTGCTAAATTATTCAACACTGATATGACATTCAAGGACTGCTATGTAATTCTAGGAGTGCTGTGTTATTCAAGGATTGCTATGTTACTCAATGTCTACTATGTTATTCAAGACTGATATGTTATTCAAAGACTGCTATGTTATTCAAAAACTTTTGTGTTATTCAAGTACTGCTGTGTTATTTAAGACAGCTATGTTATTCAAGGACTTCTTCGTTATTCAAGGCTACTATATTATTCAAAGACTGTAATGTTATTCAAGACTTCTATGTTATTCAAGGACTGCTGTGTTATTCAAGTACTGCTATGTTATTCAATACTGCTATTTTATTGAATAACAACTTTATTTTTCAAGACTCCTAACTTATTCAAAGACTGCTATGTTATTCAAGGACTGCTGTGTAATTCAAGGACAGCTATGTTATTCAAGTCTGCTATGTTATTCAAAGACTGCTATGTTATTCAAAACTGCTATGTTATTCAAGAACTTCTGTGTTCTTAGAGGGCAGCATTGTTATTAAAGACTGCTATGTTATTCAAAACTGCTATGTTATTGAAGGACAGCTATGTTATTCAACACTGCTATGTCATTCAAGGACTGCTATGTTATTCTAGGAGTGCTGTGATATTCAAGGATTGCTATGTTATTAAAATACTGCTATGTTATTCAAGGATTGCTATTTTATTCAAGGACTGCTATGTTTTTCGAGACTGATATGTTATTCAAAGACTCCTATTTTTTTCAAGGACTTTTGTGTTATTCAAGTACTGCTGTGTTATTTAAATACTGTTATGTTATTCAAAGACTTTTGTGTTATTCAAGTACTGCTGTGTTATTTAAGTACTGCTATGTTATTCAAGACTGCTTTGTTATTCAAGACTACTATGTTATTCAAGACTGCTATGTCATTCAAGGACTGCTTTTTTATTCAAGTACTGCTATCTTATTCAAGACTGCTATGTTATTGAAGGACTGTTGTGTGTTTGAAAACTGCTATGTTATTCAAAGACTTCTTTTTTTTCAACACTGCAAAATGTTTCAAAAACTACTATGTTATAAAGACTGCTATGTTTTTCAAAACTGCTATGTTATTCAAGGACTGCTGTGTTATTCAAGTACTGCTATGCTATTCAAGATTGCTACGTTATTCAAGGAGTGTTCTGTTATTCAAGGACTGCTATGTTATTGAAGGAGAGCTATGTTGTTCAAGAATTGCTATGTTATTAAAATACTGCTATGTTATTTAAGGATTGCTATGTTATTCAAAAACTGATATGTTATTCAAGGACTTTTGTGTTATTCAAGTACTGAGGTGTTATTGAAGTACTGCTATGTTATTCAAAGACTGCTGTGTTATTCAAGACTACTATGTTATTCAAGGAAATATATGTTATTCAAGACTGCTATGTCGTTCAAGGACTGCTTTGTTATTCAAGTACTGCTTTCTTATCCAAGACTGCTATGTTATTCAAGGATTGTTGTGTTTTTCAAGACTGCTATGTGTTTTAAGGACTGCTTAGTTATTCAAGACAGCTATGTTATTCATGGACTGCTGTGTTATTCAAGTACTGCTATGTTATTCAAGAATGCTACGTTATTCAAAGGAGTATTCTCTTATTTAATGACTGCTATGTTATTCAAGGACAGCTATGTTATTCAAAGACTGCTATGTTATTCAACGACTGCTGTGTAATTCAAGGATAGCTTTGTTATTCAAGACTGCTATGTTCATCAAAGACTGCTATGTTATTTAAGACTGCTATGTTATTTAAGGATTGCTATGTTATTAAAGTACTGCTATGTTATTAAAGAACAGCTATGTTCTTAAACACTGCTATGTCATTCAAGGACTGCTATGTTATTCTAAGAGTGCTGTGTTATTCAAGAATTGCTATGTTTTTAAAATACTGCTATGTTATTTAAGGATTGCTATGTTATTCAAAAACTGCTATGCTATTGAAAGTTGATATATTATTCAAAGATTGCAATGTTATTCAAAGATTTCTTTTTTTTTCAAGACTGCTATGTGTTTCAAATACTGCTGTGTGATTAAAGACTGCTATGTTATTCAAGGACAGCTATGTTATTCAAGGACTGCTGTGTTGTTCAAGGACTGCTATGTTATTCAAGACTGCTATGTTATTCACGGAATGCTGTGTTATTCAATACTGCTATGTTATTCAAGACTGCTAGGTTATTCAAAGACTGCTATGTTATTTAAACCTGCTCTGTTATTTAAGGACTTCTGTGTTCTTAGAGGGCAGCTATGTTATTGAAGACTGCTATGTTATTCAAGACTGCTAATTATTTAAGGATTTCTATGTTATTAAAGTACTTCTATGTTATTCAAAGACAGCTATGTTGTTCAACATTGCTATATCATTGAAAGATTGCTATTTTATTCAAAGACTGCTGTGTAATTAAAGGAGAGCTATGTTATTCAAGAACTGTTGTGTTATTCAAGTACTGCTATGTTATCAAGATTGCTACCTTATTCAACGAGTGTTCTGTTATTCAAGGACTGGTATGTTATTTAAAGACTCGTATGTTATTCAAGGACTATTGTGTTATTCAAGTACTTCTGTGTTATTTAAGTACTGCTATGATATTCAAAGACTGCTATGTTATTCAAGACTACTATGTTGTTCAAGAGTGCTATGTAATTCAAGGACTGCTTTGTTATTCAAGTACTGCTATCTTATTCTAGACTGCTATGTTATTCAAGGACTGTTGTGTTATTCAAGACTGCTATGTTATTCAAGATTGCTACGTGTTTCAAGGAGTGTTTTGTTATTCAAGGAATGCTATGTTATTGAAGGACAGCTATGTTATTCAAGACTACTATGTTATTCAAAGACTACTGTGTTATTCAAGTACTGCTACGTTATTTAAGATTGCTACGTTATTCAAGGAGTGTTCTGTTATTCAAGGACTGCTATAATATTCAAAGACAGCTACGTTATTCAAGACTGCTATGTTCTTCAAGAAAGCTATGTTATTCGAAAAGTGCTGGGTTATTTAACACTGCTATGTTATTCAAGGACAGCTATTTTATTTAAGACATCTGTTTTATTCAAGACTGCTATAATATTCAAGGACTGCTGTGTTGTTCAAGGACTGCTATGTTATTCAAGGATTGCTGTGTTATTCAAGTACTGCTATGTCATTCAACACTGCTATGTTATTCAAGGACTGCTGTGTTATTGAAATACTGCTATGTTATTCCAAGACAGCTATATTATTCAAGACTTATATGTTATTCAAAGACTGCTATGTCATTCAAGGACTGCTGTGTAATTCAAGGACAGCTATCTTATTCAAGACTGCAATGTTATTCAAAGACTGCTATTTTATTCATAACTGTTATGTTATTCAAGGACTTCTGTGTTCTTAGATGGCAGCTATGTTATTGAAGACTGCTATGTTTTTCAAGGACTGCTATGTTATTGAAGACTGCTATGTTATTTAAGAATTGCTATGTTATTAAAGTACTGCTATGTTATTCAAGGACAGCTGTGTTATTCAACACTGCTATGTCATTCAAGGACTGCTATGTTATTTTAGGAGTGCTGTGTTATTCAAGGATTGCTATGTTACTAAAGTACTGCTATGTTATTCAAGGGCTGCTGAGTTATTGAAGTACTGCTATGTTATTCAAGGACTGCTATGTAATTAGAGGACAGCTATGTTATTCAAGACTGTTATGTTACTTAAGGATTGGTATGTTATTAATGAACTGCTATGTTATTCAAGGATTGGTATGTTATTAATGAACTGCTATGTTATTCAAGGATTTCTATGTTATTATGGGAATGTTGTATTATTCAAGACTGCGATGTTATTCAAAGAGTTCTTTTTATTCAAGACTACTATGTTATTGAAGGACTGCTGTGTTATTCAAGTACAGATATGTTATTTAAGACTGCTTTGTTATTCAAGGATTGCTATAATATTCGAAACTGCTATGTTATTCAAGAACTGCTATGTTATTCAAGATTGCTATATTATTCAAAGACTACTGTGTTATGCAAGAACTGCTATGTTATTAAAGTACTGCTATGTTATTTAAGGACAGCTATGTTATTCAACACTGCTATGTCATTCAAGGACTGCTATGTTATTCTAGGAGTGATGTGTTATTCAAGGATTGCTATGTTACTAAAATACTGCTATGTTATTCAAGACTGCTATGCTATTTATAACAGCTATATTATTCAAGACTGCTATGTTATAAAAGGAATGCTATGTTTTTCAAGACTACTGTATTATTCAAGGACTGCTATGTTATTCAAGATTGCTATATTATTCAAGGACCACTGTGTTATTCAAGGACTGCTCTGCTATTCAAGACAGCTATGTGGTTTAAGGATTGCTGTGTTATTTAAAACTGCTATGTTATTCCAAAATTGCTATGTTATTCAAGGACAGCTATATTATTTAAGAGAGCTATTTTATTCAAGACTGCTATGTTATTAAAGGAATGCTATGTTATTCAAGACTACTGTATTATTCATGGACTGCTATGTTATTCACGTATTGCTATGTTATTCAAACACTATTGTGTTATTGAAGTAATGCTATGTTATTGAAGACTGCGATGTTATTCAAGCACTGCTATTTTATTTAAAAGTGCTATGTTATTCAAAGAATGCTATGTGATTCAAGACTCCTATGTTATTCAAGAACTGTTGTGTTATTCAAGGACTGCTATGTTATTCAGGACAGATATGCTATTCAAGAATTGCTGTAATATTTAAAACTGCTATGTTATTCAAAGACGGCTATGTTATTCAAGAACGGCTATGTTATTCAAGAACAGCTATGTTATTTAAGACAGCTATGTTATTCAAAAACTGCTATGTTTTTCAAGGCTACTATATTATTCAAGAACTGTTGTATTATTCAAGACTGGTATGTTATTCAAAGACTTTTATATTATTCAAGACTGCTATGTTATTTAAGGACTGCTGTAATATTCAAGTACAGCTATTTTATTTGAGACTGATATGTTATTCAAGAATAGCTATAATATTGGAAACTGCTATGTTATTCAAATTGATATGTTATTCAAGGACTGCTATGTTATTCAAGACAGCTATGTTATTCAAGGATTTCTGTGTTATTTAAAACAGCTATATTATTCAAAAATTGCTATGTTATTCAAGGATTGCTATAATAATATTCGAAACTGCTATGTTATTCAAGGACTGCTGTGTTATTCAAGAACCGCTATGTTATTCAAGATTATTGTATTTTCAAAGACTGCTATGTAATTCAATACTGCTATGTTATTCAAAGACTTTTATGTTATTCAAGACAGCTATGTTATTTAAGACTCCTATGTTATTCAAAGACTGCTATGTTATTCAAGGACTTCTGTGTAATTCAAGGACAGCTATGTTATTCAAGACTGCTATGTTATTCAAGAAAGCTATGTTATTCGAAAAGTACTGGGTTATTTAACTCTGCTATGTTATACAAGGACAGCTATGTTATTTAAGACATCGATTTTATTCAAAACTGCAATGTTATTCAAGGACTGCTGTGTTATTCAAGGACTGCTATGTTATTCAAGACTACTATGCTATTCAAGGACTGCTCTGTTATTGAAGTACTGCTATGTTATTCAAGACTCTTATGTTATTCAAGGGCTGCTGTGTTATTGAAATACTGCTATGTTATTCAAGAAATGCTGTGTTATTCAAGTACTGCTATGTTATTCAAGGACTGCTGTGTTATTGATATACTGCTATGTTATTCAAGGACAGTTATATTATTCAAGACTCCTATGTTATTCAAAGACTGCTATGTAATTCAAGGACAGCTATATTATTCAAGGGCTGCTGTGTTATTGAAATACTGCTATGCTATTCAAGGACTGCTATGTAATTAGAGGAAAGCTATTTTATTCAAGAATGCTATGTTATTCAATACTGCTATGTTATTCAAGGACTGCTATGTTATTAAAGTACTGTTATGTTAACCAAGTATTCCTATGTTATTCAAAAACTTCTGTGTTCTCAGAGGACAGCTATGTTATTCAAGACTGCTATGTTATTCAAGTACAGCTAGGTTACTCATAAAGTACTGCTATGTTTTTCAAGGGCTGCTGTGTTATTGAAGTACTGCTATGTTATTCAAGGACTACTGTGTAATTCAAAAACAGCTATGTTATTAAAAACTGCTATGTTATTCAAAGATTGCTATGTTATTCAAGGACTTCTGTGTTCTCAGAGGGCAGCTGTGTTATTTAAAACTGCTATGTTAATCAAGGACTACAAAGTTATTGAAGTTTGCTATGTTATTCAAGGATTGCTATGTTATTAAAATACTCCTATGTTATTCAAGGATTGCTATGTTATTCAAGGACTGCTATGTTATTCAAGGACTTTTGTGTGATTCAAGTACTGCTGTGTTATTTAAGTACTACTATATTATTCAAAGACTGCTGTGTTATTGAAGACTACTATATTATTAAAGGACAGATATGTTATTCAAGGACTGTTTTGTTATTCAAGTAGTGCTATCTTATTCAAGACTGCTATGTTATTAAAAACTGCTATGCTATTCAAGACTGGAATGTTATTCAAGGACTGCTCTGTTATTCAATGACTGCTATGTTATTCAATACTCCTATGTTATTGAAGAACTGTTGTTTTATTCAAGACTACCATGTTTCTCAAGGATTGCTCTGTTATTTAAGTACTGATATGTTATTCAAGACTACTATGTCATTCAGGGGCTGCTGTCTTATTGAATTTCTGATATGTTATTCAAGGACTGCTGTGGTATTCAACTACTGCTATATTATTCAACACTGCTATGTTATTCAAGGACTGCTATGTTGTTCAAGGACTGCTAAGTTATTCAAGACTACTATGTTATTTAAGGACTGCTCTCTCATTTAAGTACTGCTATGTTTTTCAAGACTGCTATGTCATTCAAGGGCTGCTGTCTTATTGAAGTACTGCTATGTTATTCAAGGAAAGCTATATTATTCAATACTCCTATGTTATTCAAAGACTCCTATGTTATTCAAGGACTTCTGTGTACTTCAAGGACAGCTATGTTATTCAAGACTGCTATGTTATTCAAAGAATGCTATGTTATTCTAAGAGTGCTGTGTTATTCAAGGATTGCTAAGTTACTAGAGTACTGCTATGTTATTCAAGACTGCTATGCTATTCAAGAAAGCTATGTTATTCGAAAAGTGCTGGGTTATTTAACACTGCTATGTTATTCAAGGACAGCTATGTTATTTAAGACATCGATTTTATTCAAGACTGCAATGTTAATCAAAAACTGCTGTGTTGTTCAAGGACTGCTATGTTATTCAAGACTACTATGTTATTCAAGGACTTTTATACTATTCAAGACTGCTTTGTTATTAAAGGACTGCTCTGTTATTGAAGTACTGGTATGTTATTCAAGACTGCTATGTTATTCAAATACTGCTGTGTTATTGAAGTATAGCTATGTTATTCAAGGACTGCTGTGTTATTCAAGTACTGCTATGTTATTCAAGGACTGCTGTGTTATTCAAAGCCTGGTATGTAATTCAAGGACTGCTGTGTAACTCAAGGACCGCTATGTTATTCAAGACTGCTATGTTATTCAAGGACTGCTGTGTTATTCAAAGCCTGATATGTAATTCAAGGATTGCTATGTTACTAATGTACTGCTATATTATTCAAGGGCTGCTGTGTTATTGAAATACTGCTATAATACTAAAGGACTGCTATGTAATTAGAGGACAGCTATGTTATTCAAGACTGCTATAATACTCAAAGACTGCTATGTTATTCAATACTGCTATGTTATTCAAGGACTGCTATGTTATTAAAGTACTGCTATGTTAACCAAGGATTCCTATGTTATTCAAGGAATGCTATGTTATTAAAGGACTTCTGTGTTTTTAGAGGGTAGCTGTGTTATTGAAGACTGCTATGTTATTCAACACTGCTATGTCATTCAAAAACTGCTATGTTATTCTAGGAGTGCTGTGTTATTCATGGATTGCTACGTAATAGGAGACTGATATGTTATTTAAGGACTGCTATGTTATTCAGGACTACTATGTTATTCTAGTTTGCTATGTTATTCAAGGACTGCTGTGTTATTAAAATACTGCTGTGCTACTAAAGTACTGCTATGTTATTCAAGACTGCTATGTTATTTAAGGGCTGCTGTGTTATTGAAGTACTGCTATGTTTTTCAAGGACTGCTTTGTAATTAGAGGACAGCTATGTTATTCAAGACTTCTATGTTATTCAAGGACTGCTATGTTATTCAATACTGCTATGTTATTAAAGTACTGCTATGTTAACCAAGGATTGCTACGTAATTCAAGATTGATATGTTATTTAAGGACTGCTTTGTTATTCAAGACTACTATGTTATTCTAGTTTGCTATGTTATTCAAGGACTGCTGTGTTATTCAAATACTGCTGTGCTATTAAAGTACTGCTATGTTATTCAAAGACTTCTATGTTTTTCAAGTACTGCTATGTTATTCAAAGACTGCTATGTTATTCATGTAATATATGTTATTTAAGACGGTTATGTTATTGAAAGACAGCTATGTTATTCAAGGACAGTTATATTATTCAAGACTCCTATGTTATTCAAAGACTGCTATGTAATTCAAGGACAGCTATATTATTCAAGGGCTGCTGTGTTATTGAAATACTGCTATGCTATTCAAGGACTGCTATGTAATTAGAGGAAAGCTATTTTATTCAAGAATGCTATGTTATTCAATACTGCTATGTTATTCAAGGACTGCTATGTTATTAAAGTACTGTTATGTTAACCAAGTATTCCTATGTTATTCAAAAACTTCTGTGTTCTCAGAGGACAGCTATGTTATTCAAGACTGCTATGTTATTCAAGTACAGCTAGGTTACTCATAAAGTACTGCTATGTTTTTCAAGGGCTGCTGTGTTATTGAAGTACTGCTATGTTATTCAAGGACTACTGTGTAATTCAAAAACAGCTATGTTATTAAAAACTGCTATGTTATTCAAAGATTGCTATGTTATTCAAGGACTTCTGTGTTCTCAGAGGGCAGCTGTGTTATTTAAAACTGCTATGTTAATCAAGGACTACAAAGTTATTGAAGTTTGCTATGTTATTCAAGGATTGCTATGTTATTAAAATACTCCTATGTTATTCAAGGATTGCTATGTTATTCAAGGACTGCTATGTTATTCAAGGACTTTTGTGTGATTCAAGTACTGCTGTGTTATTTAAGTACTACTATATTATTCAAAGACTGCTGTGTTATTGAAGACTACTATATTATTAAAGGACAGATATGTTATTCAAGGACTGTTTTGTTATTCAAGTAGTGCTATCTTATTCAAGACTGCTATGTTATTAAAAACTGCTATGCTATTCAAGACTGGAATGTTATTCAAGGACTGCTCTGTTATTCAATGACTGCTATGTTATTCAATACTCCTATGTTATTGAAGAACTGTTGTTTTATTCAAGACTACCATGTTTCTCAAGGATTGCTCTGTTATTTAAGTACTGATATGTTATTCAAGACTACTATGTCATTCAGGGGCTGCTGTCTTATTGAATTTCTGATATGTTATTCAAGGACTGCTGTGGTATTCAACTACTGCTATATTATTCAACACTGCTATGTTATTCAAGGACTGCTATGTTGTTCAAGGACTGCTAAGTTATTCAAGACTACTATGTTATTTAAGGACTGCTCTCTCATTTAAGTACTGCTATGTTTTTCAAGACTGCTATGTCATTCAAGGGCTGCTGTCTTATTGAAGTACTGCTATGTTATTCAAGGAAAGCTATATTATTCAATACTCCTATGTTATTCAAAGACTCCTATGTTATTCAAGGACTTCTGTGTACTTCAAGGACAGCTATGTTATTCAAGACTGCTATGTTATTCAAAGAATGCTATGTTATTCTAAGAGTGCTGTGTTATTCAAGGATTGCTAAGTTACTAGAGTACTGCTATGTTATTCAAGACTGCTATGCTATTCAAGAAAGCTATGTTATTCGAAAAGTGCTGGGTTATTTAACACTGCTATGTTATTCAAGGACAGCTATGTTATTTAAGACATCGATTTTATTCAAGACTGCAATGTTAATCAAAAACTGCTGTGTTGTTCAAGGACTGCTATGTTATTCAAGACTACTATGTTATTCAAGGACTTTTATACTATTCAAGACTGCTTTGTTATTAAAGGACTGCTCTGTTATTGAAGTACTGGTATGTTATTCAAGACTGCTATGTTATTCAAATACTGCTGTGTTATTGAAGTATAGCTATGTTATTCAAGGACTGCTGTGTTATTCAAGTACTGCTATGTTATTCAAGGACTGCTGTGTTATTCAAAGCCTGGTATGTAATTCAAGGACTGCTGTGTAACTCAAGGACCGCTATGTTATTCAAGACTGCTATGTTATTCAAGGACTGCTGTGTTATTCAAAGCCTGATATGTAATTCAAGGATTGCTATGTTACTAATGTACTGCTATATTATTCAAGGGCTGCTGTGTTATTGAAATACTGCTATAATACTAAAGGACTGCTATGTAATTAGAGGACAGCTATGTTATTCAAGACTGCTATAATACTCAAAGACTGCTATGTTATTCAATACTGCTATGTTATTCAAGGACTGCTATGTTATTAAAGTACTGCTATGTTAACCAAGGATTCCTATGTTATTCAAGGAATGCTATGTTATTAAAGGACTTCTGTGTTTTTAGAGGGTAGCTGTGTTATTGAAGACTGCTATGTTATTCAACACTGCTATGTCATTCAAAAACTGCTATGTTATTCTAGGAGTGCTGTGTTATTCATGGATTGCTACGTAATAGGAGACTGATATGTTATTTAAGGACTGCTATGTTATTCAGGACTACTATGTTATTCTAGTTTGCTATGTTATTCAAGGACTGCTGTGTTATTAAAATACTGCTGTGCTACTAAAGTACTGCTATGTTATTCAAGACTGCTATGTTATTTAAGGGCTGCTGTGTTATTGAAGTACTGCTATGTTTTTCAAGGACTGCTTTGTAATTAGAGGACAGCTATGTTATTCAAGACTTCTATGTTATTCAAGGACTGCTATGTTATTCAATACTGCTATGTTATTAAAGTACTGCTATGTTAACCAAGGATTGCTACGTAATTCAAGATTGATATGTTATTTAAGGACTGCTTTGTTATTCAAGACTACTATGTTATTCTAGTTTGCTATGTTATTCAAGGACTGCTGTGTTATTCAAATACTGCTGTGCTATTAAAGTACTGCTATGTTATTCAAAGACTTCTATGTTTTTCAAGTACTGCTATGTTATTCAAAGACTGCTATGTTATTCATGTAATATATGTTATTTAAGACGGTTATGTTATTGAAAGACAGCTATGTTATTCAAGGACTGTTGTGTTATTCAAGTACTGCTATGTTATTCAAAGACTGCTATGTTATTCATGTAAGATATGTTATTTAAAACGGTTATGCTATTCCAGGACTGTAGTGTTATTCAAGTACTGCTATGTTATTCAATGACAGATATGTTATTCAAGACAGCTATGTTATTTAAAGACTGCTATGTTATTGAAGACTGCTATTTTATTCAAGGACTAATGTGTTCTTAGAAAACAGCTATGTTATTCAAGGAGTGCTATGTTATTAAACACTGCTATGTTATTGAAGGATTGGTATGTTATTAAAGTACTGCTATGTTATTCAAGACTGCTATGTTATTCAGAGAGTGCTATGTTATTCAAGGACTGCTGTGTTGTTCAAGGACAGATATCTTCAAGACGGCTATAGTATTTAAAGACTGCTATGTTATTCAAGGACTGCTGTATTTTTAGCAGTAAAAAATATTATTCAAGACTGCTATGTTATTCATGGACTGCTATGTTATTGAAGACTGCTATGTTATTTAAGGATTGCTATGTTATTACAGTACTGTTATGTTTTTCAAGGACTGCTATGCTATTCAAAAACTGCTATGTTATTCAAGACTGCTATGTACTCAGGGTCTGCTGTGTTATTCAAGGACAACTATGTTATTCAAGACTTCTATGTTATTTAAAGACTGCTATGTTATTTAAAGACTGCTATGTTTTTCAAGTATAGCTATGTTATTTAAGACGGTTATGTTATTCAAGGACTGTAGTATTATTCAAGTAATGCTATTCAATGACAGATATGTTATTCACGACAGCTATTTTATTTAAAGACTCCTATGTTATTCAACACTGCTATGTTATTCAAAAATTGGTATGTTATCAAAGTCCTGCTATGTTATTCAAGGACAGATATCTTATTCAAGACGGCTATGTTATTTAAAAACTGATATGTTATTGAAGACTGCTATTTTGTTCAAGGACTGCTGTGTTTTTCGAAGACAGCAATGTTAAAGAAAAATGCTATGTTATTTAAGGATTGCTAAGTTATTACAGTACTGTTATGTATTTGAAGGACTGCTATGTTATTCAAGGACTGCTATGTGTTTCAAGACTGCTATAAGATTAAATAACTGCTATTTTATTCAACACTGCTATGTGATTAAATAACTGCTATTTTATTCAACACTGCTATGTTATTGAAGGATTGGTATGTTATCAAATTACTGGTATGTTATTCAAGGACTGCTGTCTTCTTAGAGTATAGCTATGTTATTCAAGACTGCTATGTTATTCAAGGATTGGTATGTTATTAAAGTACTTCTAAGTTTTTCAAGGATTGCTATGTTATTCAAGACTGCTATGTTATTCAAAGACCTCTATTTTATTCAAAACAGCTATGTTATTTAAGACTGTTATGTTATTCAAGGACTGCTATGTTCTTCGAGGATAGCTATGCTATTGAAAGACTGCTATTTTATTCAAGGATTGCTATGATATTAAAGTTTTGCTATGTTATTCAATACTGCTATGTTATCCAAGGTATATTGTGTTATTCAACTACTGCTAGGTCATTGAAGACTGCTATGTTATTCAAAGACTATTTTGTTATTTAACGACCGCTATGTTATTCAAAACTGTTATGTTATTCAAGAACTGCTATGTTATTCAGGACTGTTTTGTTATTCAAGAACTGTTGTGTTTTTCAAATTCTGCTATGTTATTAAAGACTGCTATGTTTTTCAAGGATTGCTATGTTTATCAAGGACATCTATGTTATTAAAGATAGCTATGTTTTTAAAAAACTGATCTGTTATTCAATGACTGCTATGTTGTTCAAGAAGAGCTAGGTTATTCAAGGATTGTTGTGTTATTCAAGTATTGCTATATTATTCAAGACTTCTATGTTATTCAAAGACTGCTGTGTTATTCAAGTACTGCTATGTTTTTCAAGACTGCAACGTTATTCATGGATTGTTGTGTTTATCAAGGAATGCTATGTTATTCAAAGAGAGCTATGTTATTTAGGGCTGCTATGTTATTCAAGGATTGCTATGTTATTCAAGACTGCTATGTTATTTAGACTGCATTGTTTTTCAAGACTGCTATGTTGTTCACGGACTGTTGTGCTATTCAAGGATTGCTTTGCTATTCAAGACTGATATGTTATTGAAGACAGCAATGTTTTTCAAGGATTGCTGTGCTATTTAAAACTGCTATGTTATTTAAAGTTTGCTCCGTTATTCAAGGACAGCTATGTTATTTAAGACAGCTATGTCAATCAAAACTGCTATGTTATTCAATGACTGCTGTGTTACTTAAGAACGGCTATGTTATTCAACACTGCTATGTTATTCAAAGACTGCTGTGTTATTGAAACACTGCTATGTTATTATAGGACTACTGTGTTATTCAAGGACTGCTATGTTATTCAAGGACTGCTGTGTAGTTTAAGGACAACTATGTTATTCAAGACTGCTATGTTATTCAATGACTGGTATGTTATTCAAGGACTGCTGTGTTCTTAGAGGGCAGCTATGATTTTTAAGACTGCTATGTTATTCAAGGACTGCTATGTCACTAAAGACTGCTATGTTATTTAAGGATTGCTATGTTATTAAAGTACTGCCACGTTATTCAAAGATTACTATTTTATTAAAGTACTGTTATGTTGTTCAATGATTGCTATATTATACAAGGACTGCTATTTTATTCAAGACTGGTATGTTATTCAAAAACTTATGTGTTATTTAAGTACTGCTGTGTTATTCATGTACTGCTATGTTATTCAGGACTACTATGTTATTCAAGACTTCTATGTTATTCAAAGACTGCTTTGTTATTTAAGTAGTGCTATGTTATACAACACTACTATGTTATTCAAGGACTTCTATGTTATTCAAGACAGCTATATTATTTAAGGATTGCAATGTTTTTAAAGTACTGCTATGTTATTCAAAAACAGCTATGTTATTCAACACTGATATGTCATTCAAGGACTGCTATGTTATTCTAGGGGTGCTGTGTTATTCAAGGATTGCTATGTTATTAAAATACTGCTATGTTATGCAAGGATTGCAATGTTATTCAAGGACTGTTATGTTATTCAAGACTGATATGTTATTCAAAGACTGCTATGTTAATCAAAAACTTTTGTGTTATTCAAGTACTACTTTGTTATTTAATTATGCTATGTTATTCAAAGACTGCTGTGTTATTCAAGACTACTATGTTATTCAAGGACAGATATGTTATTCAAGACTGCAATGTCATTGAAGGACTGCTTTGCTATTCAAGTACTGCTATCTTATTCAAGGACTGCTATGTTATTCAAAGACTTCTGTGTTATTAGAGACTTCTATGTTATTCAAGAACTGCTGTGTTATTCAAGTACTGCTTTGTTATTTAAGTACTGCTATCTTATTCAAGACTGCTATGTTATTCAAGGACTGTTGTGTTATTCAAGACTGCTATGTTATTCAAAGATTTCTTTGTTTTTCAAGACTGCTATGTATTTCATAAAGAGCTGTGTTATTAAAGGCTACTATGTTATTCAAGGACTGCTGTGTTGTTCAAAGACTGCTATGTTATTAAACACTGCTATGTTATTGAAGGATTGGTATGTTATTAAAGTACCGCTATGTTATTCAAGACTGCTATGTTATTCAAGGACTGCTATGTTATTCAGGACTGTTATGTTATTCAAGAACTGTTGTGTTATACAAGTACTGCTATGTTATTCAAGGACTGCTATGTTATTCAAGGACAGATATGTTATTCAAGGATTGCTTTGTTATTAAAGTTTTGCCATGTTATTCAAGGACTGCTGTGTTATTCAATACTGCTATGTTATTCAAGGACTACAGTGTTATTTAACTACTGCTAAGTTTTTTAAGACTGCTGTGTTATTCAAAGACTTTTTTGTTATTCAAGGACAGCTATGGTATTTAAGAAAGCTATGTTATTCAAGACTGCTATGTTATTAGGAACTGCTATGTTTTTCAAGACTGCTATGTAATTCAAAGACTGGTATGTTATTGAAGACTGCTATGTTATTCAAGCACTGTTGTGTTATTCAAGTATTGCTATGTTATTCAATGACTTCTGTGTTATTCAAGTACTTCTATGTTGTTCAAGGATTAATATGTTATTAAAGTACTGCTATGTTATTCAAGGACTGCTATGTTGTTCAAGGATTAATATGTTATTAAACTACTGCTATCTTATACAAGACTGCTATGTTATTCAACGACTGTTGTGTTATTCAAAGACTTCCCTGTTATTCAAGACTGCTATGTTATTCAAGGACTGCTGTGTTATTCAAGGACTGCTATGTTATTCAAAAATTGCTAAGTTATTAAAGTACTGATATGTTATTCAAAACTGCTTTTTATTCAAAAACTGCTATGTTATTCAGTACTGCTATGATATTCAAGGACTTCTGTGTTATTCAACTACTGCTATCTTATTCAAGACTGCTATGTTATTTAGGAACTATTGTGTTATTAAAGAATGCTATGTTATTCAAAGACTTCTTTGTTATTCAAGACTGCTATGTTATTCAAGAATACTATTTTATTCAAGGACTGCTATGTTATTCAAGACTGCTATGTTTTTCAAGACTGCTAAGTAATTCAAAGACTGGTATGTTATTCAAGGACTGTAGTGTTATTCAAGTATTGCTATGATATTCAACACTACTATGTTATTCAAGGACTGCTATGTTATTAAAGTACTGCTAGTTATTCAAGGTTTGCTATGCTATTAAAAACTGTTATGTTATTGAAGGAAAGCTATGTTATTCAAGACAAATATGTAATTTAAGAATGCTATATTATTCAAGACTACTATGTTATTCAAGGACTGCTGTGTTATTCTTGTATTTTTATGTTATTCAAGACAGCTATGTTATTTAAGACAGCTGTGTTATTCAAAAACTTCTATGTTATTAAATACTGATATGTTATTCAAAGACTACGGTATTATTCAACTACTGCTATCTTATCCAAGACTGCTATGTTATTCAAGGTCTGTTGTGTTATTCAAAACTGCTATGTTTTTCAAGGTGTGCTGTGTTATTCAAGTTTTGCTATCTTATTCAAAACTGCTTTGTTATTCAAGGACTGTTGTGTTATTCAGGTACAGCCCTGTTATCTAAGACTGCTATTTTATTCAAGGATTTCTATGTTATTCAAGGATTGTTGTGTTATTCAAGACTGCTATGTTATTCAAAGACTTCTTTGTTATTCAAGACTGCTATGTTATTCAAGGACTGCTGTGTTATTTAAGTACAACTATGTTATTCAAGTAGTGCTATGTTATTGACCACTGCTATGTTTTTCAATCATTGGTATGTTATTAAAGTACTGGTATGTTATTCAAGGATTTCTATGTTATTAAAGGACTATTGTATTATTCAAGACTACTATGTTATTCAAAGACTTCTTTGTTATTCAAGACTGCTATGTTATTCAAGGACTGCTGTGTTATTCAAGTACATCTATGTTATTTAAGAATTGTTATAATATTTGAAACTGCTATGCTATTCAAGACAGTTATGCTATTCAAGGATTGCTGAGTTATTTAAAACTGCTATGTTATTCAAAAATTGCTATGTTATTCAAGGACAGCTATGTTATTCAAGACAGCTTGGTTATTTAAGACTGCTATGCTATTTACAGACAGATATGTTATTCAAAGACTGTTGTGTTATTCAACTACTGCTGTGTTATTCAAGTTTTGTTATGTTATTCAAGGACTATTGTGTTATTCAAGTACAGCTATTTTATTAAAGACTGTTATGTTATATCAGAATTGCTATGTTATTCAAGACTGTTATGTTATTCAAGTTGGAATGTTATTCAGGAAATGCTATGTTATTCAAGACTGCTATGTTATTTAAGACTGCTATGTTATTCAAGGATTGCTATAATATTAGAAACTGCTATGTTATACAAGGACTGCTATGTTATTCAGGGACTTTGTGTTATTCAAGGACTGCTATGTTATTCAAGACAGCTCTTTTATTGAAGGATTGCTGTGTTATTTAAAACTGGTATGTTATTCAAAAATTCCTATGTTATTCAAGGAAAGCTATATTATTTAAGACTGCTATGTTATTCAAGGACTGCTGTGTTATTCAAGTATTTCTATAGTATGCAAAACTGCTATGTCATTCAAGGACTGCTGTGTTATTCAAAAACTACTATGTTATTCAAAAACAGCTATGTTATTCAAGACTGCTATGTTATTCAAGGACTGCTATGTTATTCAAGACTGCTATGTTACTCAAGAACTGGGTTGTTATTCAAGACAGCTTTGTGTTTCAAGTTGCTATGTTATTCAAAGACTACTCTGTTATTCAAGGACTGCTATGTTATTCAAGAACAGATATGTTATTCAAGACTACTGTATTATTCAAGGATTGCTATATTATTCAAGACAGCTACGTTATTTAAGACAGTTATGTTATTTAAAGACAGATATGTTATTCAAGGACTGTTGTGTTATTCAACTACTGCTATGTTATTCAAGGACTATTGTGTTATTCAAGTATAGCTATGTTATTAAAGACTGCTATGTTATTCAAGAATAGCTATGTTATTCAATACCGCTAGGTTATTCAAGACTGGTATGTTATTCAAGGACTGCTGTGTTATTCAAGGACTACTATGTTATTTAAGACTCGTATGTTATTCAAGGACTGTTGTGTTATTAAAGAACTGCTATGTTATTCAAGGACTGCTATGTAATTCAAGACTGATATCGTATTGAAGAACTTTTATGCTATTCAAGACTACTATGTTATTCAAGGACTGCTGTTTATTCAAATACTGCTGTTTTATTCAAGTACTGCTATGTTATTGAAGTAAATCTATGTTATTCAAGACAGCTATGTCATTCATGGAGTGCTATGTTATTCAAAAATTGGAATCTTTTTAAAGTAGTGCTATGTTATTGAAAACTGCTATGTTATTTAAGGATTGCTATGTTATTAAAGTACTGTTATGTTATTCAAGGACTGCTATGTTATTTAAGACTGCTATGTCATTAAATGACTGCTACGTTATTAAACACTGCTATGTTATTTAAGACTGCTATGTCATTAAATGACTGCTACGTTATTAAACACTGCTATGTTATTGAAGGATTGGTATGTTATTAAAGTAGCGCTATGTTACTCAAGACTTATGTGTTATTCAAGACACCTATGTTATTCAAAGATTGCTATGGTATTCAAAACTGCTATGTTGTTCAAGACACCTATGATATTCAAGATTGCTATGTTATTCAGGAACTTCTGTGTTATTCAAGGGCTTCTATGTTATTCAAGAATGCTATGTTTTTCAAGGACTGTTTTTTTTCAAAACTGCTATGTTATTCTATGATAGCTATGTTTTTCAAGACTGCTATGTTATTCGAGGATTGCTATGTTATTTAAAACTCCTATGTTATTCAAGATTTCTATGTTTTTCAATGACTGCTATGTTTTTCAAGACTACTATGTTATTCAAGGACTGTTGTGTTATTCAAGTGCAGCCATGTTATTTAAGACTGCTATGTTATTCAAGGATTTCTATGTTGTTCAAGGACTGCTATGTTAATCAATGACAGCTCTGATATTCTTGAATATTAATTTATTCAAGAACAGCTTTGTTATTAGGAACTGCTATTACAATCAAGTACTGTTATTTTATACAAGGGATTCTATGTTATTCAAGCACTACTGTGGTTTTCAACTATTGCTATGTTATTCAAGGACTGTTGTGTTAATCAAGACTGCTATGTTATTTAAGACTGCTATATTATTCAAAGACTTCTTTGTTATTCAAGGACTGCTATGTTATTGAAAGATTGTTGTTTAATTCAAAGACTACTGTGTTATATAAAATGCTATGTTATTCAGACAGCTATGTTATTCAAGGATTGCTATGTTTTCAAGACTGCTATGTCATTCAAGGACTTCTATGTTTTAAAAGGAGTGCTATGTTACTCATCACTGCTATATTATTTAAGGAGTTCTATGTTATTAAAATACTGCTATGTTATTGAAGGAATGCTGTGTTATTCAAGTATTCCTATAGTATGCAAGACTGCTATGTTATTCAAGGACTGCTGTGTTATTCAAGACTGCTATGTTATTCAAGTCAGCTATGTTATTCAAGGATTGCTGTGTTATTTAAAACTGCTATGTTATTCAAAAACTGCTATGTTATTCAAGACTACTTTCTTATTGAAAAACTGCTATTTTATTTAAGGACTACACTGTTATTCAAGTATTGCTATGTTATTAAAAGCTGCTGTATTATTCATGTAGTGCTATATTTTTCAAGACTGCTATGTTTATCTAAGACTACAGTGTTACTCAAGGACAGCCATGGTATTAAAGACTGCTATGTGATTCAAAGATTGCTATGGTATTCAAAACTGCTATGTTATTCAACACTGCTATGTTGTTCAAGACACCTATAATATTCAAGATTGCTATGTTATTCAAGATCTTCTGTGTTATTCAAGGGTTTCTATGTTATTCAAGAATGCTATGTTATTCAAAAACTGTTGTGTTATTAAAAACTGCTATGTTATTCTAGGATATCTATGTTATTCAAGGATTACTATGTTATTTAAAACTCCTATGTTATTCAAGATTTCTATGTTTTTCAAGGACTGCTCTGTTATTCAAGGACTGTTGTGTTATTCAAGAACGTCTATGTTATTCAAGGACTGCTATGTTTTTAAAGAACAGCTATGTTATTCAAGTCTGCTATGTTATTCAACACTGCTCTGTTCTTGAAGGATTGGTATTTTATTAACGTACTGCTATGTTATTCAAGGATTGCTATGTTATTCAAGACTGCTTTGTTATTCAACACTGCTATGTTATTCAAGGACTTCTATGTTTTTCAAGACAGCTATGTTATTTAAGAATGCCATGTTCTTTATAGGACACCTATGTTATTCAAGACTGCTATGTTATTCAAGAACTGCTATGTTATTCAAGGACTGCTATGTTATTAAAGTTTTGCTTTGTTATTCAATACTGCTATGTTATTGAAGGACTATTGTTTTATTCAACTACTGCTATGTTATTGAAGACTCCAATTTTATTCAAAGACTATTTTTTTAATCAAGGACTGGTATGTTTTTTAAGGACAGCTGTGTTATTCAAAACTGCTATGTTATTTAAGGATTGCTATAATATTCAAGGAATGTTGTGTTATTCAAATACTGCTATGTTATTCAAGGACAACTATGTTATACAAGAACTGCAATGCTATTCATGGACGGCTATGATATTCAAGACTGCTAAGTTATTTTAAGGATTGGTGTGTTATTCAAAACTTCTGTATTATTCAAAAACTGCTGTGTTATTCAAGGTCCTTTGTGTTATTCAAGGACTGCTATGTTATTCAAGGACAGCTATAATGTTCAAGAATACTATTTTATTAAACAACAGCTAGGTTATTCAAGACTGCTATGTTATTCAAGAACTGCTATGTTATTCAAGGACTGTTATGTTATTAAAATTTTGCTATGTTTTTCAAGGAGTGCTGTTTTATTCAATACTGCTATGTTATTTAAGGACTACTGTGTTATTTATCTACTGCTAAGTTATTGAAGACTGCTGTGTTATTCAAGGACTACTATGCTATTCCAGAAAGGAAAAAGACTTTTTTCTTATTCAAGGAAAGCTATGTTATTCAAGACTGCTATGTTATTAGGGACTGCTATGTTTTTCAAGACTGCTATGTAATTCAAAGACTGGTATGTTTTTCAAGACTGCTATGTTATTCAACGACTTCTGTGTTAATCAAGGATGAATATGTTATTAAAGTACTGCTATGTTATTCAACGACTGTTGTGTTATTCAAAACTGCTATGTTATTCAAGACTGCTATGTTATTAAAAGAATTCCTTGTTATTCAAGGAATGTTGTGTTATTTAAGAACTGCTATGTTATTTAAGGACAGCTATGTTTATCAAGACTGCTATGTTTTCAAGGATTGCTATGTTATTCAAAACTGCTTTGTTATTCAAGACTGCTACATTTTTGAAGGCTGCTATGTTATCCAAGAACTGCTGTGTTATTCAAGGACTGCTGAGGTATTCAAGACTGCTATAATATTTAAGGACTGTTTTGTTATTCAATAATATTATGTTATTAAGTTCAGCTATGTTATTCACGACTGCTATGTTATTGAAAGATTGCTGTGTTATTCAAAACTGCTATGTTATTCAAGGACTGTTGTGTTATTCAAGACTGCTATGTTATTCAAGTACTGCTATGTTATTCAAGGACTGCTATGTTATTCTAACAGTGCTATGTTATTTAAAACTGCTATAGTATTCAAGGATTGGTAGGTTATTAAAGTACTGCATTGTTATTCAAGGACTGCTATGTTTTTCAAGGACAGCTATGTTATTCAAGGACTGCTGTGTTACTCAAGGAATAATATGTTATTCAAAAACAGCTATGTTATTCAAGACTGCCATGTAATTGAAGACTATTATGTAATTCATCACTACTATGTTATTCATAACAACTAAGTTATTCAGTATTGCTATGTTATTAAAGGACTGCTTTTTTATTCAAGTTCTGCTAGGTTATTCATGATTCTTATATAATTTAAGGACTGCTGTGATATTTAAGTTTTGCTATGTTATAAAAAAAGACTGCTGTGTGATTCATGTATTGCTAGGTTATTAAAAGACAGCTATGTTTTTCAAGACTGCTATGTTGTACACGAATTGCTATGTTATTAAAGTAGTGCTATTTTATTCTAGACAGCTATGTTATTCAAGACTGTTTTGTTAGTCAAGGACATTTATGTTATTCAAGACTACTATGTAATTCACCACTGCTATGCTACTTAACACTGCTATATTGTACAAAGACTGTTGTGTTATTCAAGGACTGCTATGGTATTCAAGGACAGCTATGTTATTCAACGATTGCTGTGTTATTCAAAACTACTGTTATTCAAGGAGTTCTGTTTTTCAAAGACTGCTATTTTATTGAAAAACTGCTATGTTATTCAAAGATTGCTATGTTTTACAAGGACTGCTGTGTTATTCAAATATTGGTATGTTATTAAAGGTCATCTTTGTTATTCATGTACTTCTATGTTATTCAAGACTGCAAGACTGCTATTTTATTCAAGGACTGTTGTTTTATTCAAGAACTGCTATGTTATTCAAGACAATTAAGTTATTCAGTATTGCTATGTTATTAAAGGACTGCTTTGTTATTCAAGTACTGCAATGTTTTTCAAGACTGCTGTGATATTCAATAACTGATATGTTATTCAAAGACTGCTGTGTTATTCAAGGACTGCTGTGTTATTCAAGTTTTGCTATGTTATTAGTGGACTGCTGTGTGATTCATGTACTGCTATTTTTTAAAAGACAGCTATGTTATTCAAGGACTACTATGTTATTCAAAGACATCTATGTTATTCAAGACTGCTATGTTCTTCAAGGACTGCTATGTTCTTCAAGGATTGCTATGTTATTAAAGTAGTGCTATTTTTTTCAAGACAGCTATGTTATTCAAGACTGCTATGTTTGTCAGGGACTGCTGTGTTATTCAAGTAATGCTATGTTATTCAAGGACTACTGTGTGATTCAAGTACTTTTATGTTATTCAAGACTGCTATGTTATTCAAGGACTGTTGGTTTATTTTAGGTCTGCTATGTTATTCAAGGATTGCTGTGTTATTCAAATCTGCAATGTTATTTAAGGATTGTTGTGTTATTCAACGACAGCTATATTATTTAAGACTACTATGTTATTCAAGAAGAGATATGTTACTCAAGACTGCTATGTTATTCAAGGTCTGCTCTGTTATTCAAAGACTGCTATGTTATTCAAGACTGCTATGTTTTTCAAGGTCTGCTATGTTATTGAAGGACAGCAATGTTTTTTGTGACTGCTATGTTATTAAAGACTGCTATGTTATTCAAAGACTATTTTGTTATTTAAGGACAGCTATATCATTCAAGGGTTGCTATGTTATTCAAGAAAGCTATGTTTTTCATGGACTGCTGTGTTATTCAAGGAATGCTATGGGTTTCAAGTTTGCTATGTTATTGAAGGACTGCTATGTTATTCAAGACAGCTATGTTACACAAAGACTGCTATATTATTCAAAAACTGCTATGTTATTCAAGTTTACTATGTTATTCAAGGACTGCTGTGTTATTTAAGTACTGCTATATTATCAAAGGACTGCTGAGTCATTCAAGTATTGCTTTGTTATTTAAAGACTGCTCTGTTATTTACGTTATGCTATGTTATTCAAGACTAATATGTTATTTATGGACTGTTGTATTTTTCAAGGACTGGTATGTTCTTCAAGGACAACTATGTTATTCAAGACTGCTATGTTATTCAAGGACTGCTATGTTATTAAAATTTTGCTATGTTATTCAAGGACTACTGTGTTATTCAAATTCTGCTATGTGTTTAAAGAATGCTATGTTATTTAAAGACTATTTTTTTTATTTAAGGACAGCTATGTTATTGAAGACTGCTAGGTTATTCAAGGACTACTATGCTATTCCAGAAAGCTATGTTATTGAAGCCAGCTATGTAATTTAAGACTGCTATGTTATTCAAGGAATGCTATGTTCTTATAGGACAGCTATGTTATTCACGACTACTATGTTACTCAGAGATTTCTTTGTTATTTAAGACTGCTATGTTATTCAAAAACTGCTGTGTTATTCAAGGACTACTGTGTTATTCAATTACTGCTAGGTTATTCAGGACTGCTTCGTTATTCAAAAGCTGTTTTGTTATTCAAGGACTGCTATGTTATTCAAGACTGATATGTTATTCAAGGACTACTATGTTATTCAAGTACTGCTATGTTATTGAAGGATTGCTATGTTATACAATACTGCTATATTATTGAAAGACTGCTATGTTATCCAAGACTGCTATGTTATTCAATAACTGATATGTTATATAAGGTTTACTATGTTATTCAAGAACTGTTATGTTATTCAAGGATTGCTATGATGTTAAAGTACTGCTGTGTTTTTCAAGGTTTGCTATGTTATTAAAGTTGCTATGTTTATTCAAGGACTGCTATGTTATTCAATACTGATATGTTATTCAAGGACTACTGTGTTATTTAACCACTACTATGTTATTCAAGCCTGCTATGTTATTGAAGGACTGCTATGTTATTAGGGACTGCTATGTTATTCAAAAACTGCTATGTTATTCAAGGACTGCTGTGTTATTCAAGTTTTGCTATGTTATTAGTGGACTGCTGTGTGATTCATGTACTTCTATGTTTTTAAAAGACAGCTATGTTCTTCAAGGACTACTATGTTATTCAAAGACATCTATGTTATTCAAGACTGCTATGTTCTTCAAACACTGCTATTTGTTCAAGGATTGCTATGTTATTAAAGTAGTGCTATTTTATTCAAGACAGCTATGTTATTCAAGACTCTTATGTTATTCAAGGACTACTGTGTGATTCAAGTACTTTTATGATATTCAAGACTGTTATGTTATTCAAGGACTGTTGTGTTATTTTAGGTCTGCTATGTTATTCAAGGATTGCTGTGGTATTCAAATCTGCAATGTTATTTAAGGATTGTTGTGTTATTCAATGACAGCTATATTATTTAAGAATACTATGTTATTCAAAAAGAGATATGTTATTCAAGACTGCTATGTTATTCAAGGTCTGCTGTGTTATTCAAGGACAGCAATGTTATTTGTGACTGCTATGTTATTAAAGACTGGTATGTTATTTAACACCGCTATGTTATTTAACAACTGATGTGTTTTAATTAAGTACTTCTATGTTATTCAAGACAGCTATGTTATTCAAGATTGCTATGTTATTGAAGGACTGCTGTGTTATTCAAGGACAGCTATGTAATTCAAGACTGCCATGTTATTCAAGGACTGCTGTGTGATTCAAGTACTTCTATGTTATTCAAGGAATGTTGGGTTATTTAAGAACTGCTATGTTATTTAAGGACAGCTATGTTTATCAAGACTGCTATGTTTTCAAGGATTGCTATGTTATTCAAAACTGCTTTGTTATTCAAGACTGCTATATTTTTGAAGGCTGCTATGTTAT
Organism: Carcinoscorpius rotundicauda; assembly: GCA_011833715.1. NCBI lineage: Eukaryota > Metazoa > Arthropoda > Merostomata > Xiphosura > Limulidae > Carcinoscorpius > Carcinoscorpius rotundicauda. The sequence goes on along the minus strand of CM022399.1, from coordinate 6,400,117 downwards.
CCAAGAACTGCTGTTTATTCAAGGACTGCTGAGGTATTCAAGACTACTATAATATTCAAGGACTGTTTTGTTATTCAATAATATTATGTTATTAAGTTCAGGAATGTTATTCACTACTGCTATGTTATTGAAGGATTGCTGTGTTATTCAAAACTGCTATGTTATTCAAGGACTGTTGTGTTATTCAAGACTGCTATGTCATTCAAGTACATCTATGTTATTCAAGACTGCTATATTATTCAAAAATTGCATGTTATTCAAAACTCCTATGCTATTTAAAGACTGTTGTGTTATTCAAGGACTCCTATGT
>CM022399.1:6242356-6396886 GCA_011833715.1 Carcinoscorpius rotundicauda | reverse complement strand
AATAAGAAGATAACTTGATATAAATGAAATGTCCAGCAATGTATAAATAAAGAAGTAGCTTGATATAAATGGAACTGTTCAACAGTGTATAAATAAAGAAGTAACTTGATATAAATGAACTGTTCAGCAATGTATAAATAAAGAAGTAACTTGATATAAAGGAACTGTTCAACAGTGGTCTAAATAAAGAAGTATCTTGATATCAATGAACTGTTCAACAGTGTATAAATAAAGAAGTAACTTGATATAAATGAACTGTTCAACAGTGTATAAAAAAGAAGTAATTTGATATCAATGAACTGTTCAACAGTGTATAAATAAAGAAGTAGACTTGATATAATGAACTGTTCAACAGTGTATAAATAAAGAAGTAACTTGATATAAAACGAACTGTTCAAACAGTGTATAAATAAAGAAGTAACTTGATATAAATGAACTGTTCAACAGTATATACAAAAAAAGTAGCTTGATATAAATGAACTGTTCAAACAGTGTATAAATAAAGAAGTAACTTGATATAAATGAACTGTTCAACAGTGTATAAATAAAGAAGTAACTTGATATAAATGAACTGTTTAACAGTGTATAAATAAAGAGTAACTGATATAAATGAACTGTTCAACAGTGTATAAATAAAAAGTAACTTGATATAAATGAACTGTTCAACAATGTATAAATAAAGAAGTAACTGATATAAATGAACTGTTAACAGTTTATAAATAAAGAAGTAGCTTGATATAAATGAACTGTTCAACAGTGTATAAATAAAGAAGTAATTGATATGAAGAACTGTTCAACAGTGTATAAATAAAGAAGTAATTTGATATAAATGAACTGTTCAACAGTGTATAAATAAAGAAGTAACTTGATATAAATGAACTGTTCAACAGTGTATAAATAAAGAAGTAGCTTGATATAAATGAACTGTTCAACAGTGTATAAATAAAGAAGTAATCTCATATAAATGAACTGTTCAACAGTGTATAAATAAAGAAGTAACTTGATATAAATGAACTGTTCAACAGTGTATAAATAAAGAAGTAATTTGATATAAATGAACTGTTCAACAGTGTATAAATAAAGAAGTAATCTCATATAAATGAACTGTTCAACAGTGTATAAATAAAGAAGTAACTTGATATAAATGAACTGTTCAACAGTGATAAATAAAGAAGTAATCTCATATAAATGAACTGTTCAACAGTGTATAAATAAAGAAGTAACTTGATATAAATGAACTGTTCAACAGTGTATAAATAAAGAAGTAATTTGATATAAATGAACTGTTCAACAGTGTATAAATAAAGAAGTAACTTGATATAAATGAACTGTTCAACAGTGTATAAATAAAGAAGTAATTTGATATAAATGAACTGTTCAGCAATGTATAAATAAAGAAGTAACTTGATATAAATGAACTGTTCAACAGTGTATAAATAAAGAAGTAATTTGATATAAATGAACTGTTCAACAGTGTATAAATAAAGAAGTAACTTGATATAAATGAACTGTTCAGCAATGTATCAATAAAGAAGTAACTTGATATAAATGAACTGTTCAACAGTGTATAAATAAAGAAGTAACTTGATATAAATGAACTGTTCAGCAATGTATAAATAAAGAAGTAACTTGATATAAATGAACTGTTCAACAGTGTATAAATAAAGAAGTAATTTGATATTAATGAACTGTTCAACAGTGTATAAATAAAGAAGTAGCTTGATATAAATGAACTGTTCAACAGTGTATAAATAAAGAAGTAACTTGATATAAATGAACTGTTCAGCAATGTATAAATAAAGAAGTAACTTGATATAAATGAACTGTTCAACAGTGTATAAATAAAGAAGTAACTTGATATAAATGAACTGTTCAACATTGTATAAATAAAGAAGTAACTTGATATAAATGAACTGTTCAACAGTGTATAAATAAAGAAGTAACTTGATATAAATGAACTGTTCATCAGTGTATAAATAAAGAAGTAATTTGATATAAATGAACTTTCAAATGTATAAATAAAGAAGTAACTTGATATAAATGAACTGTTCAACAGTGTATAAATAAAGAAGTAACTTGATATAAATGAACTGTTCAACAGTGTATAAATAAAGAAGTAAGTAACTTGATATAAATGAACTGTTCACAGTGTATAAATAAATAAGTAATTTGATATAAATGAACTGTTCAACAGTAAATAAAAAGAAGTAACTTGATATAAATGAACTGTTCAACAGTGTATAAATAAAGAAGTAACTTGATATAAATGAACTGTTCAGCAATGTATAAATAAAGAAGTAGCTTGATATAAATGAACTGTTCAACAGTGTATAAATAAAGAAGTGACTTGATATAAATGAACTGTTCAGCAATGTATAAATAAAGAAGTAACTTGATATAAATGAACTGTTCAACAGTGTCTAAATAAAGAAGTAACTTGATATCAATGAACTGTTCAACAGTGTATAATAAAGAAGTAACTTGATATAAATGAACTGTTCAACAGTGTATAAATAAAGAAGTATTTGATATCAATGAACTGTTCAACAGTATATAAATAAAGAAGTAGCTTGATATAAATGAACTGTTCAACAGGTATAAATAAAGAAGTAACTGATATAAATGAACTGTTCAACAGTGTATAAATAAAGAAGTAACTTGATATAAATACTGTTCAACAGTATATAAATAAGAAGTAACTTGATATAAATGAACTGTTCAACAGTGTATAAATAAAGAAGTAATTTGATATAAATGAACTGTTCAACAGTGTATAAATAAAAAAGTAACTTGATATAAATGAACTGTTCAACATGTATAAATAAAGAAGTAACTTGATATAAATGAACTGTTCACAGTGTATAAATAAAGAAGTAACTTGATATAAATGAACTGTTCAACAGTAAATAAATAAAGAAGTAACTTGATATAAATGAACTGTTCAACAGTGATAAATAAAGAAGTAACTTGATATAAATGAATGTCCAGCAATGTATAAATAAAGAAGTAGCTTGATATAAATGAACTGTTCAACAGTGATAAATAAAGAAGAAGTAACTTGATATAAATGAACTGTTCAGCAATGTATAAATAAAGAAGTAACTTGATATAAATGAACTGTTCAACAGTGTCTAAATAAAGAAGTATCTGATATCAATGAACTGTTCAACAGTGTATAAATAAAGAAGTAACTTGATATAAATGAACTGTTCAACAGTGTATAAAGAAAGAAGTAATTTGATATAATGAACCTGTTCAACAGTGTATAATAAAAAGTAATTTGATATAAATGAACTGTTCAACAGTGTATAAATAAAGAAGTAATTGATATAAATGAAATGTCCAGCAATGTATAAATAAAGAAGTACTTGATATAAATGAACTGTTCAACAGTGTATAAATAAAGAAGTAACTTGATATAAATGAACTGTTCAACAGTTTATAAATAAAAAATTAGCTTGATATAAATGACCTGTTCAACAGTGTATAAATAAAAGAAGTAACCTTGATATAAATGAACTGTTCAACCAGTGTATAAATAAAGAAGTAATTTGATATAAATGAACTGTTCAACAGTGTATAAATAAAAAAGTAATTTGATATAAATGAACTGTTCAACAGTGTATAAATAAAGAAGTAACTTGATATAAATGAAATGTACAGCAATGTATAAATAAAGAAGTAACTTGATATAAATGAACTGTTCAACAGTGTATAAATAAAGAAGTAACTTGATATAAATGAACTGTTCAACAGTTTATAAATAAAAAAGTAGCTTGATATAAATGAACTGTTCAACAGTGTATAAATAAAGAAGTAACTTGATATAAATGAACTGTTCAACAGTGTATAAATAAAGAAGTAATTTGATATAAATGAACTGTTCAACAGTGTATAAATAAAGATGTAACTTGATATAAATGAACTGTTCAACAGTGTATAAATAAAAAGTAACTTGATATAAATGAACTGTTCAACATTGTATAAATAAAGAAGTAACTTGATATAAATGAACTGTTCAACAGTGTATAAATAAAGAAGTAACTTGATATAAATGAACTGTTCATCAGTGTATAAATAAAGAAGTAATTTGATATAAATGAACTTTTCAGCAATGTATAAATAAAGAAGTAACTGATATAAATGAACTGTTCAACAGTGTATAAATAAAGAAGTAACTTGATATAAATGAACTGTTCAACAGTGTATAAATAAAGAAGTAACTTGATATAAATGAACTGTTCATCAGTGTATAAATAAATAAGTAATTTGATATAAATGAACTGTTCAACAGTAAATAAATAAAGAAGTAACTTGATATAAATGAACTGTTCAACAGTGTATAAATAAAGAAGTAACTTGATATAATGAACTGTTCAGCAATGTATAAATAAAGAAGTAGCTTGATATAAATGAACTGTTCAACAGTGTATAAATAAAGAAGTGACTTGATATAAATGAACTGTTCAGCAATGTATAAATAAAGAAGTACTTGATATAAAGGAACTGTTCAACAGTGTCTAAATAAAGAAGTAACTTGATATCAATGAACTGTTCAACAGTGTATAAATAAAGAAGTAACTTGATATAAATGAACTGTTCAACAGTGTATAAATAAAGAAGTAATTTGATATCAATGAACTGTTCAACAGTGTATAAATAAAGAAGTAGCTTGATATAAATGAACTGTTCAACAGTGTATAAATAAAGAAGTAACTTGATATAAATGAACTGTTCAACAGTGTATAAATAAAGAAGTAACTTGATATAAATGAACTGTTCAACAGTGTATAAATAAAGAAGTAACTTGATATAAATGAACTGTTCAACAGTGTATAAATAAAGAAGTAATTTGATATAAATGAACTGTTCAACAGTGTATAAATAAAAAAGTAATTTGATATAAATGAACTGTTCAACAGTGTATAAATAAAGAAGTAACTTGATATAAATGAACTATTCATCAGTGTATAAATAAAGAAGTAATTTGATATAAATGAACTGTTCAACAGTAAATAAATAAAGAAGTAACTTGATATAAATGAACTGTTCAACAGTGTATAAATAAAGAAGTAACTTGATATAAATGAAATGTCCAGCAATGTATAAATAAAGAAGTAGCTTGATATAAATGAACTGTTCAACAGTGTATAAATAAGAAGTAACTTGATATAATGAACTGTTCAGCAATGTATAAATAAAGAAGTAACTTGATATAAAGGAACTGTTCAACAGTGTCTAAATAAAGAAGTATCTTGATATCAATGAACTGTTCAACAGTGTATAAATAAAGAAGTAACTTGATATAAATGAACTGTTCAACAGTGTATAAATAAAGAAGTAATTTGATATAAATGAACTGTCAACAGTGTATAAATAAAAAGTAATTTGATATAAATGAACTGTTCAACAGTGTATAAATAAAGAAGTAACTTGATATAAATGAAATGTCCAGCAATGTATAAATAAAGAAGTAGCTTGATATAAATGAACTGTTCAACAGTGTATAAATAAAGAAGTAACTTGATATAAATGAACTGTTCAACAGTTTATAAATAAAAAAGTAGCTTGATATAAATGAACTGTTCAACAGTGTATAAATAAAGAAGTAACTTGATATAAATGAACTGTTCAACAGTGTATAAATAAAGAAGTAATTTGATATAAATGAACTGTTCAACAGTGTATAAATAAAGATGTAACTTGATATAAATGAACTGTTCAACAGTGTATAAATAAAAAGTAACTTGATATAAATGAACTGTTCAACATTGTATAAATAAAGAAGTAACTTGATATAAATGAACTGTTCAACAGTGTATAAATAAAGAAGTAACTTGATATAAATGAACTGTTCATCAGTGTATAAATAAAGAAGTAATTTGATATAAATGAACTTTTCAGCAATGTATAAATAAAGAAGTAACTTGATATAAATGAACTGTTCAACAGTGTATAAATAAAGAAGTAACTTGATATAAATGAACTGTTCAACAGTGTATAAATAAAGAAGTAACTTGATATAAATGAACTGTTCATCAGTGTATAAATAAATAAGTAATTTGATATAAATGAACTGTTTCAACAGTAAATAAATAAAGAAGTAACTTGATATAAATGAACTGTTCAACAGTGTATAAATAAAGAAGTAACTTGATATAAATGAACTGTTCAGCAATGTATAAATAAAGAAGTAGCTTGATATAAATGAACTGTTCAACAGTGTATAAATAAAGAAGTGACTTGATATAAATGAACTGTTCAGCAATGTATAATAAAGAAGTAAACTTGATATAAAGGAACTGTTCAACAGTGTCTAAATAAAGTAAGTAACTTGATATCAATGAACTGTTCAACAGTGTATAAATAAAGAAGTAACTTGATATAAATGAACTGTTCAACAGTGTATAAATAAAGAAGTAATTTGATATCAATGAACTGTTCAACAGTGTATAATAAAGAAGTAGCTTGATATAAATGAACTGTTCAACAGTGTATAATAAAGAATGTAACTTGATATAAATGAACTGTTCAACAGTGTATAAATAAAGAAGTAACTTGATATAAATGAACTGTTCAACAGTGTATAAATAAAGAAGTAACTTGATATAAATGAACTGTTCAACAGTGTATAAATAAAGAAGTAATTTGATATAAATGAACTGTTCAACAGTGTATAAATAAAAAAGTAATTTGATATAAATGAACTGTTCAACAGTGTATAAATAAAGAAGTAACTTGATATAAATGAACTGTTCATCAGTGTATAAATAAAGAAGTAATTTGATATAAATGAACTGTTCAACAGTAAATAAATAAAGAAGTAACTTGATATAAATGAACTGTTCAACAGTGTATAAATAAAGAAGTAACTTGATATAAATGAAATGTCCAGCAATGTATAAATAAAGAAGTAGCTTGATATAAATGAACTGTTCAACAGTGTATAAATAAAGAAGTAACTTGATATAAATGAACTGTTCAGCAATGTATAAATAAAGAAGTAACTTGATATAAAGGAACTGTTCAACAGTGTCTAAATAAAGAAGTATCTTGATATCAATGAACTGTTCAACAGTGTATAAATAAAGAAGTAACTTGATATAAATGAACTGTTCAACAGTGTATAAATAAAGAAGTAATTTGATATAAATGAACTGTTCAACAGTGTATAAATAAAAAAGTAATTTGATATAAATGAACTGTTCAACAGTGTATAAATAAAGAAGTAACTTGATATAAATGAAATGTCCAGCAATGTATAAATAAAGAAGTAGCTTGATATAAATGAACTGTTCAACAGTGTATAAATAAAGAAGTAACTTGATATAAATGAACTGTTCAACAGTTTATAAATAAAAAAGTAGCTTGATATAAATGAACTGTTCAACAGTGTATAAATAAAGAAGTAACTTGATATAAATGAACTGTTCAACAGTGTATAAATAAAGAAGTAATTTGATATAAATGAACTGTTCAACAGTGTATAAATAAAGATGTAACTTGATATAAATGAACTGTTCAACAGTGTATAAATAAAAAGTAACTTGATATAAATGAACTGTTCAACAATGTATAAATAAAGAAGTAACTTGATATAAATGAACTGTTCAACAGTTTATAAATAAAGAAGTAGCTTGATATAAATGAACTGTTCAACAGTGTATAAATAAAGAAGTAATTTGATATCAATGAACTGTTCAACAGTGTATAAATAAAGAAGTAATTTGATATGAATGAACTGTTCAACAGTGTATAAATAAAGAAGTAGCTTGATATAAATGAACCGTTCAACAGTGTATAAATAAAGAAGTAGCTTGATATAAATGAACTGTTCAACAGTGTATAAATAAAGAAGTAATCTCATATAAATGAACTGTTCAACAGTGTATAAATAAAGAAGTAACTTGATATAAATGAACTGTTCAACAGTGTATAAATAAAGAAGTAATTTGATATAAATGAACTGTTCAACAGTGTATAAATAAAGAAGTAATCTCATATAAATGAACTGTTCAACAGTGTATAAATAAAGAAGTAACTTGATATAAATGAACTGTTCAACAGTGTATAAATAAAGAAGTAATCTCATATAAATGAACTGTTCAACAGTGTATAAATAAAGAAGTAACTTGATTTAAATGAACTGTTCAACAGTGTATAAATAAAGAAGTAATTTGATATAAATGAACTGTTCAACAGTGTATAAATAAAGAAGTAACTTGATATAAATGAACTGTTCATCAGTGTATAAATAAAGAAGTAATTTGATATAAATGAACTGTTCAGCAATGTATAAATAAAGAAGTAACTTGATATAAATGAACTGTTCAACAGTGTATAAATAAAGAAGTAATTTGATATAAATGAACTGTTCAACAGTGTATAAATAAAGAAGTAACTTGATATAAATGAACTGTTCAGCAATGTATCAATAAAGAAGTAACTTGATATAAATGAACTGTTCAACAGTGTATAAATAAAGAAGTAACTTGATATAAATGAACTGTTCAGCAATGTATAAATAAAGAAGTAACTTGATATAAATGAACTGTTCAACAGTGTATAAATAAAGAAGTAATTTGATATTAATGAACTGTTCAACAGTGTATAAATAAAGAAGTAGCTTGATATAAATGAACTAACAGTGTAAATAATGAACTGTTCAGCAATGTATAAATAAAGAAGTAACTTGATATAAATGAACTGTTCAACAGTGTATAAATAAAGAAGTAATTTGATATAAATGAACTGTTCAACATTGTATAAATAAAGAAGTAACTTGATATAAATGAACTGTTCAACAGTGTATAAATAAAGAAGTAACTTGATATAAATGAACTGTTCATCAGTGTATAAATAAAGAAGTAATTTGATATAAATGAACTTTTCAGCAATGTATAAATAAAGAAGTAACTTGATATAAATGAACTGTTCAACAGTGTATAAATAAAGAAGTAACTTGATATAAATGAACTGTTCAACAGTGTATAAATAAAGAAGTAACTTGATATAAATGAACTGTTCATCAGTGTATAAATAAATAAGTAATTTGATATAAATGAACTGTTCAACAGTAAATAAATAAAGAAGTAACTTGATATAAATGAACTGTTCAACAGTGTATAAATAAAGAAGTAACTTGATATAAATGAACTGTTCAGCAATGTATAAATAAAGAAGTAGCTTGATATAAATGAACTGTTCAACAGTGTATAAATAAAGAAGTGACTTGATATAAATGAACTGTTCAGCAATGTATAAATAAAGAAGTAACTTGATATAAAGGAACTGTTCAACAGTGTCTAAATAAAGAAGTAACTTGATATCAATGAACTGTTCAACAGTGTATAAATAAAGAAGTAACTTGATATAAATGAACTGTTCAACAGTGTATAAATAAAGAAGTAATTTGATATCAATGAACTGTTCAACAGTGTATAAATAAAGAAGTAGCTTGATATAAATGAACTGTTCAACAGTGTATAAATAAAGAAGTAACTTGATATAAATGAACTGTTCAACAGTGTATAAATAAAGAAGTAACTTGATATAAATGAACTGTTCAACAGTGTATAAATAAAGAAGTAACTTGATATAAATGAACTGTTCAACAGTGTATAAATAAAGAAGTAATTTGATATAAATGAACTGTTCAACAGTGTATAAATAAAAAAGTAATTTGATATAAATGAACTGTTCAACAGTGTATAAATAAAGAAGTAGCTTGATATAAATGAACTGTTCAACAGTGTATAAATAAAGAAGTAACTTGATATAAATGAACTGTTCAACAGTGTATAAATAAAGAAGTAATTTGATATAAATGAACTGTTCAACAGTGTATAAATAAAGAAGTAGCTTGATATAAATGAACTGTTCAACAGTGTATAAATAAAGAAGTAACTTGATATAAATGAACTGTTCAACAGTGTATAAATAAAGAAGTAACTTGATATAAATGAACTGTTCATCAGTGTATAAATAAAGAAGTAATTTGATATAAATGAACTGTTCAACAGTAAATAAATAAAGAAGTAACTTGATATAAATGAACTGTTCAACAGTGTATAAATAAAGAAGTAACTTGATATAAATGAACTGTTCAGCAATGTATAAATAAAGAAGTAGCTTGATATAAATGAACTGTTCAACAGTGTATAAATAAAGAAGTAACTTGATATAAATGAACTGTTCAGCAATGTATAAATAAAGAAGTAACTTGATATAAATGAACTGTTCAACAGTGTCTAAATAAAGAAGTAACTTGATATCAATGAACTGTTCAACAGTGTATAAATAAAGAAGTAACTTGATATAAATGAACTGTTCAACAGTGTATAAATAAAGAAGTAATTTGATATCAATGAACTGTTCAACAGTGTATAAATAAAGAAGTAGCTTGATATAAATGAACTGTTCAACAGTGTGTAAATAAAGAAGTAACTTGATATAAATGAACTGTTCAACAGTGTATAAATAAAGAAGTAACTTGATATAAATGAACTGTTCAACAGTGTATAAATAAAGAAGTAACTTGATATAAATGAACTGTTCAACAGTGTATAAATAAAGAAGTAATTTGATATAAATGAACTGTTCAACAGTGTATAAATAAAGAAGTAATTTGATATAAATGAACTGTTCAACAGTGTATAAATAAAGAAGTAGCTTGATATCAATGAACTGTTCAACAGTGTATAAATAAAGAAGTAACTTGATATAAATGAACTGTTCAACAGTGTATAAATAAAGAAGTAATTTGATATAAATGAACTGTTCAACAGTGTATAAATAAAGAAGTAGCTTGATATAAATGAACTGTTCAACAGTGTATAAATAAAGAAGTAACTTGATATAAATGAACTGTTCAGCAATGAATAAATAAAGAAGTAATCTCATATAAATGAACTTTCAACAGTGTATAAATAAAGAAGTAACTTGATATAAATGAACTGTTCAACAGTGTATAAATAAAGAAGTAACTTGATATAAATGAACTGTTCAACAGTGTCTAAATAAAGAAGTAACTTGATATAAATGAACTGTTCAGCAATGAATAAATAAAGAAGTAACTTGATATAAATGAACTGTTCAACAGTTTATAAATAAATAAGTAGCTTGATATAAATGAACTGTTCAACAGTGTATAAATAAAGAAGTAACTTGATATAAATGAACTGTTCAACAGTGTATAAATAAAGAAGTAATTTGATATAAATGAACTGTTCAACAGTGTATAAATAAAGAAGTAATTTGATATAAATGAACTGTTCAACAATGTATAAAGAAAGAAGTAACCTGATATAAATGAACTGTTCAACAGTGTATAAATAAAGAAGTAACTTGATATAAATGAACTGTTCAGCAATGAATAAATAAAGAAGTAATCTCATATAAATGAACTTTCAACAGTGTATAAATAAATAAGTAGCTTGATATAAATGAACTGTTCAACAGTGTATAAATAAAGAAGTAACCTGATATAAATGAACTGTTCAACAGTGTATAAATAAAGAAGTAACTTGATATAAATGAACTGTTCAACAGTGTATAAATAAAGAAGTAACTTGATATAAATGAACTGTTCAACAGTGTATAAATAAAGAAGTAGCTTGATATAAATGAACTGTTCAACAGTGTATAAATAAAGAAGTAACTTGATATAAATGAACTGTTCAACAGTGTATAAATAAAGAAGTAATCTCATATAAATGAACTTTCAACAGTGTATAAATAAAGAAGTAGCTTGATATAAATGAACTGTTCAACAGTGTATAAATAAAGAAGTAACTTGATATAAATGAACTGTTCAGCAATGAATAAATAAAGAAGTAATCTCATATAAATGAACTTTCAACAGTGTATAAATAAAGAAGTAACTTGATATAAATGAACTGTTCAACAGTATATAAATAAAGAAGTAACTTGATATAAATGAACTGTTCAACAGTGTCTAAATAAAGAAGTAACTTGATATAAATGAACTGTTCAGCAATGAATAAATAAAGAAGTAACTTGATATAAATGAACTGTTCAACAGTTTATAAATAAAGAAGTAGCTTGATATAAATGAACTGTTCAACAGTGTATAAATAAAGAAGTAACTTGATATAAATGAACTGTTCAACAGTGTATAAATAAAGAAGTAACTTGATATAAATGAACTGTTCAACAGTGTATAAATAAAGAAGTAATTTGATATCAATGAACTGTTCAACAGTGTATAAATAAAGAAGTAGCTTGATATAAATGAACTGTTCAACAGTGTATAAATAAAGAAGTAACTTGATATAAATGAACTGTTCAACAGTGTATAAATAAAGAAGTAAATTGATATAAATGAACTGTTCAACAGTGTATAAATAAAGAAGTAGCTTGATATAAATGAACTGTTCAACAGTGTATAAATAAAGAAGTAACTTGATATAAATGAACTGTTCAGGAATGAATAAATAAAGAAGTAATCTCATATAAATGAACTTTCAACAGTGTATAAATAAAGAAGTAACTTGATATAAATGAACTGTTCAACAGTGTATAAATAAAGAAGTAACTTGATATAAATGAACTGTTCAACAGTGTCTAAATAAAGAAGTAACTTGATATAAATGAACTGTTCAGCAATGAATAAATAAAGAAGTAATTTGATATAAATGAACTGTTCAACAGTTTATAAATAAAAAAGTAGCTTGATATAAATGAACTGTTCAACAGTGTATAAATAAAGAAGTAACTTGATATAAATGAACTGTTCAACAGTGTATAAATAAAGAAGTAATTTGATATAAATGAACTGTTCAACAGTGTATAAATAAAGAAGTAACTTGATATAAATGAACTGTTCAACAGTGTATAAATAAAGAAGTAATTTGATATAAATGAACTATTCAACAGTGTATAAATAAAGAAGTAATCTCATATAAATGAACTTTCAACAGTGTATAAATAAAGAAGTAACTCGATATAAATGAACTGTTCAACATTGTATAAATAAAGATGTAGCTTGATATAAATGAACTGTGATCACAGAATTAAATAGATAATTTTACCATTCAATACCATTTGATAGTTCATACAGCAAGGAATTACACTTTCTTTCAGCCATTAATTTGAAAATAGAATGACATCCCAACTCTTGGTCTGATAGTTTAGCTATTCTGTGTTGTGATAACTTGTTGTTTATCTATCAGACCCGGAAACAAATTTTCTAACAGGTAAGAAAGGCACTTGGCTCGGCTTCACATTAATTAGAAACTTTGTGAAGTTTCAGTTTATTGTATAACTTTATTATTTCGCCCCAGTTGTTATAGGTGTGAAATATACAATATAAGTGTGTACACGTGGTATATGCTATGTGTATAAAGTCTGTTTTGTGTACAGAATTTCGTTTTGCGATTTATAAAAAAATTATCCAGTTCTTGTTGTTTGAAGTTAAGCACAAAGCTACGGAACGAGATATTCGTGTTCACCATGGGTATCGAAACCCGTTTGTAAATCCGCATTCATGCCGCTGTGCCATCCGTTGTTTATGATTCTTGATCTTAGTGAAATAAATACATTCTGAGGATTAAGTCTGTTTCAGAATAGAAATTGATATAAGTTTAAAGCTTTCTTAGCCTCAATGAATTTTGATTAATTTCTTATATTATTGTTCAGGTTTATAAAATTTACACAAATTACAATGCTGTCCAAACATTAATAAATAATTTAAATTATTGTTTTCTATAAAAGTATTTTCATCAACCTAATAAGACAAAAGGCGATTTAATACAGACATGGGACGTTCATGTAGGGCTTCATATGGATATAAATATCAATATACAGTTATGGAAGCCTGTTGTTGAAGCCAGATCCAATCAGAGTGTATATTTTTGGATAATTTTTGAGGGCCGACGGTTACCTTTCAAGGATATTCGTTATAATACATGTATATATATATATCAATATTCATTACGTTGCAAAGAAAAATATCCAGCTTTGTTCGGCTATTAGGTTCATACATTCTGGATAGCCATGTCATTATGTGTATTCTAAATACATTTAGCATAGAAGAACAGTCAAAGTTATTTCAAACATTTTTATTTATTTTTTTAGAAATATAAAACACTTCTTCTTCGTGTGTATTTTTTGCTGGCTTACCTCATTAAAATGATGCGCGAGTGCTCACGCACGTGGACAAGGTAAGCAGTACAATACCCAGATATACACCCTCAGGGTCAATTTAGTAGATCCCTCAGTAGCACAGCGGTAAGCCTGTGGACTTAGTCGCTAGAAATCTGGTTTCAATACCCGTAGTAAGTAGAGCACAGATATCCCATGGTGTAACTTTGTGGTTAATTCCAAAACAAACAGACCAAACCACTTTGTAAAGAATGAAACAGTTTATTTTCTATGTTAATTTTCGCTATCTTGCTTTATTTAAAAGATACGCCTGCGCGCGCGCGCGCGTGGAGAAGCTAAGTAATATAATACTTATGTATACACCCTCGTGGTATACGTGTGTATCTGTCTGTCTATGATTTTATTTTTAATATAAGGAATCACTTTTTTCTGGGTTTTTTCGCTAGCAAAACTCAGTAAAAAATATACGCACACGCATGCGCGCACACACACATGGATAGGTAATGATACTTAGGCGCACACACTCAAAGTCCACTTAGTATGGGTGCAAAATTTCAGGTTTATAGGTTCTTTACTCTTAGAGTTATGACAGTCACATACTCATTTCTATGTTATTATTGCGCGCTTGTCTCACAAAAAGATACGCACACGCACGAGCACATGCACATGGAAAAGTAATAATAGAAAGATATACACTCCCAAGACACACTAAGTATGTGTGCAAAGTTTCATGTTTTTTGGTACTTTTCTTTTCGAGTTACGTTGGTCACACACAGACACATCCTTTTGTTATTATAGACTTGCTCTGGTTACTAGATGGTACTATATGTCCCATTGTCTGACCAACATAAATTATTGTGTGCCACGTCACGCTTTGTTTGAAACTTAAATAATTTCTGAATAAAAGTATTTTCTGTTATATCACCAACATTTTAAATAAAAATAAACCTTTTTAATTAATAGAAACTGTAAATTAAAAAACCAACAAATATGTTTTCCATTTTTATAGTTTATATTCCATTTTATACTTTCAATAGATACACTAACAACAATATTAAATTATACTTTTTATATGCAAAAACGGCTCGTTTGGGTTGAGAAAATATTTTAAATAGAAGGGCGAACAACGTTTCGACCTTCTTCGGTCATCGTCAGGTTCGCTCTTCTATTTAAAATATTTTCTCAACCCAAACGAGCCGTTTTTGCATATAAAATTCTCAACAAGTGGGTTTCTCGACATCACTGAAATTATACCTTTGTTGTTTACAATGCGTTGCAACATAGCATAGAAGTAAGTATTGGAATGCAGTGTTTAAAAATGAGCTGGCTTTTCTATGCGATTTTTTGCTACCTTGCTTCATTAAAGAAATGTGGCTGCGTCCACTCGTAAATAAGTTTGTTTGTTTTTGAATTTCACACAAAGCTACTCGAGGGCTATCTGTGCTAGCCGTCCCTAATTTAGCAGTGTAAGACTAGAGGGAAGGCAGCTAGTCATCACCACCCACCGCCAAATCTTGGGCTACTCTTTTACCAACGAAAAGTAGGATTGACTGTTAAATTATAACGCCCCCACGGCTGGGAGGGCGAGCATGTTTAACGCGACTCGGATGCGAACCCGCGACCCTCAGATGACGAGTCGACGCCTTAACACGCTAGTCCATGCCGGGCCCGTAAATAAGTAATAGTATCCAGGTGCACAGTTTCAGCATCCACTTAGTACAGATACAAAATTTCAGATTTATAGGTTCTTTCCTCTTGTAGCTGGCCCGGCATGGCAGGTGGTTAAGGTACTAGACTTGTAATATGAGGGTCACGGATTCAAATCCCCGTCACACCAAACATGTTCGTCCTTTCAGCTGTTGGAGCGTTAGAATGTACAGTCAATCCCACTTTTCGTTGACAAAAAAAGTAGTCCAAGAGTTGGCGGTGGGTGGTGATGACTAACTGCCTTCCCTCTAGTCTTACATTGCTAAATTAGGGACGACTAGCGCAGGTAGCCGTCGTGGGCGAAATTCAAACCAAACCTCTTGGAACTATGGTAGTCATACACAGATCGATATGCCATACTATGGTAGTCATACACAGATCGATAGACACGCCATTTTATTATTACAATTATAATTATTCTTAACTGAAAATTACACCGAGTTTGAAATTTTTATTTATATTAGTTTCTTGTTTTTTATTTTTGGGAAGTATAACCTTATGATTTTGTTAATTTCCCCTTTAGAGTTTTTTTTTGCTGTGCGTGTTAGGACTGACGCCAATTAGACTTTTCATACGTCAGTGGATAAGCCACATAAAGTTGTTGTTACTCAAGTGTTGCTGAGAAGAGAAAATAGGGGGAGGGAAGAAACAAGATCACGAAGAAGTGACACTCTGAAGTCTCGGTAGATATTTGACTTTTTATATCAGTCGACTGTCCAGTCACTACTTCACAACCAGGGACATCACAAGAAACTCATCAAGTTTTCCAGTCATTATCCTCGTTGTCATGTTTGTGACATATCTGAGGAGATTCGACCAGATTTGAATGAACAACATGAAACCACAGAGAAAGTAAGAAATATGACTGTTGCATCCTTCAAAAGAAAACAATAAAATTTACATATATAATAGATGATAGAAACCAGAATGACATTGGATTGTATCCTGAGAGAATATAAGAACAAATGGTTAAATATTGGGCTGAGAAAGTTTCAGTGACTATTGCTGATACAGACGGAACTTTCATGATTTAGTTCGGTATGTTTGTTGGGTGAAGGTACAAAGAAGTGATGCTGCACAAAAAGTTAATTTGAGGGAAAGCTGCACCACGCTGGGTGAAGGTACAATGAAGTGATGCTGCACAAAAAGTTAATTTGAGGGAAATCTGCACCACACCAGAAAACGTTCTTCGCTCCTCCACTGGTGAAAATTATTGTTTTGTCTGCAGTACTTTTTAGTAGTTTTGGAAATTCAGCTACAGTTGGTTATGAAGATTGGAAACTCACAAACTAGAGCAACACGAACGTTCAAAATGGATTGTGGGAACACCATTCAGGTAGTGACGTGAGTAAACTTATCAGGCAGTATTTGTGAGTAAACGTATCAGGCAGTATCGGTGAGTAAACTTATCAGGCAGTATCGGTGAGTAAACGTATCAGGTAGTATTGGTGAGTAAACGTATCAGGCAGTATTGGTGAGTAAACTTATTAGGCAGTATCGGTGAGTAAACGTATCAGGCAGTATTGGTGAGTAAACGTATCAGGCAGTATTGGTGAGTAAACGTATCAGGCAGTATTGGTGAGTAAACGTATCAGGCAGTATCGGTGAGTAAACGTATCAGGCAGTATTGGTGAGTAAACTTATCAGGCAGTATTGTTGAGTAAACGTATCAGGCAGTATTGTTGAGTAAACTTATCAGGCAGTATTGGTGAGTAAACTTATTAGGCAGTATCGGTGAGTAAACGTATCAGGCAGTATTGGTGAGTAAACGTATCAGGCAGTATTGGTGAGTAAACGTATCAGGCAGTATTGGTGAGTAAACGTATCAGGCAGTATTGGTGAGTAAACTTATCAGGCAGTATTGGTGAGTAAACGTATCAGGCAGTATTGGTGAGTAAACGTATCAGGCAGTATTGGTGAGTAAACTTATCAGGCAGTATTGGTGAGTAAACGTATCAGGTAGTTTTGGCGAGTATTCAACCAAGCAATTAAACAAATGTATTCCTATTGGTGACAAGCCTAAAGTGAAGTGATAGTGTTATACGTTTTCTTAGATTCCATGAGTTTGATGAGGTAATTGGTTTTTCCATAAGATGAGAATTTCTTTGGATCAATAGATTGTTTTCAGAATATGATTCGATCTCAGCTCAGTATATTTGAAAGCATGCCAGTCAAGGGCGTAGTCAAACAAATTACCTTTTCTCTACTTCGTGTGATGTGATAATTACTTTATTAGGAAAACATGTTCTGGAACTACTGTAGGTCGTTTGAATGAGTCAAAGTATTTCTCAGTGTCTGTAAATTATGTTTCTGATTCCAGTCATTTAGGCCACCTCAACTGTGTTTTGCAGTACATTGAACGTGAAACTAAACCGTTTTATCACGATTTTAATCGATACTGGTAAGAGTCGCTGTGTTACTTGGATTTCTTGATGTTGTTGGCAGTGATATAACAATATACAACATGAGTGAAAAAAGTGCAGACAAGCAAGTACCCACCAGAAGAACCAACGAGTAGAGTGTATATCACGTGATGTCCTTTTACTTGATATGTCACAGCTGTGACATTCTTTGACTTGTACAACAACTGTACATATTTTCATCTGTTATACTTTGATATTCACTTTATTGGTATCAAGTCTAGAAGGTACCCAAAACATGATTGAGCAACACACACTGGTAAGCTCGTGCAGAAGCCACACGAGCATTATACAAGGGCTATAATGAGATAACAGACGGGTTGCTAATGATGATAAACGAAAATGTGAGACCATATATATTGCATGCTTTCTTTATGAAAGGATGTGCTACTTTGAAATAGAATTATATTCAGGATTCTGACTTTTCATTTTAACCGCTTCAGTTAAAGAAGTGAGATTCTACAAAACGAGTCCACTGATCTAACACCAGCTCTTCTAAGTCCATTGTCAACAATTTTCACTCCTTATATGATTGTTTCTAAGTTTGTAATTATTGGAATTCAGTCTCTCGCATTTCAATGAATTCTATTAACAGAAACATAGACGTATTTATATCACTACTACTATTACCTCTCGATTCCATGAAGGAACATAGGGCCGCAATCGCTTGCGGATTCATTAACAGGCTGGTTTTCTTAAGTGAGTAAATTGTTAGCCTACTGCACAACCCCCAACCAGGAGGAGAAACCTTTGTCATCCCTAATTTTGCAGTGGAAGACTAGAGGGAAGGCAGCTAGTTATCACCACCCACCGCCAACTCTTGGGCTATTTTTTTACCAACGAAGAATGGGATTGGCCGTAACATTATAACGCTCTCACGGCTAAAAGGGGCGAGCATGTTTAGCGCGATCGGGATGCGAATCCGCGACCCTCGGATTACGAGTCGCACGCCTAACCCGCTCGGCCATGCCGGGCAGACGTATTCGTTTTGTTCCGCTATTGACGAGACCATAACCAATCATCAGACGTTGAGCTTTCTCCAGTGGATGTTTAATCGAGTCAACAGTTTTATATACGTTATTGACAAGTTACATGCTGAACTTGGCGGACATTCAAATACTGATGCAGAAGTGAACAATCGATTTGGATTTCTCAGTCAACTTTTAGAGATGGAACTGCATCTGATCCAGTCAAGTTTTGGAGCTTGTAGAAATGTATAAATCAGATATCTTTCACGACCTGGATGATGAGTTGGTTCATTTTAAAGCGTTAATATACAAGAAAGGTAAAAACAACGTATATGAAACAAAGATACTTTTCCTAATAAGGAACTTATCTTGATAATTTCCCTCCTTAATGGTTTGAAGTGGTAGCCATGAGAGATCATTTTTAACACTGAAATTAACTGCATCGTTTACAATCCATAATTAAACATTTAAGAATGGGAAATCTGTCTGTTATTAAAAATTACATTTTAGGATCCTTAAACACTGACGAGATTCTCTCTTTGATTTCGAAAAATAAAATTAACATAAAATATATCCAATGAATGTATGTTTCACTTCAGGTGTTCTTGTTTTATTGATATTGCTTATCTCGCGTTACTTGTTTATTAATACTTTTGATGTCATGAATACATTGGGTAGATTTTTCAGTTGTGTTTGATAACTACTGTTTGTGTTCAGTTTCAACAATGCAAGTTGTGTCATGTATTAAACTTCTCTTACATCAGTATTTTTTACCAAAAGTTATATTTATCATTCTAGTTCACCTACAAGTTTAATCCTGCACTGATCAGACTAATATCTCGTCTTTTCTGTAGGCATTTAAGTAGTCTTGTACAGCCAAGTAAATAGTCTCAGTATTTTCCTGTTCATTAGCTGAGTCAAAATTACATATTACAATAGCTTCACTATTCTCTTACTCATCAGTATCAATACTTAACACCTGATTTAGCTAAAGTGTTAGAGAATTGCCTCTATCATGCAGTTTTAATTTGTCAATGTGTCAAACATGTTTGAACAACACCCATAACTGCTATAATATATAATTTGACAGATAAAGCTACCAGAGAACGAGATAAATATCTGTACATCTGTCCACTTTTGTGTTGCTAACAAACATCAAAGCCACACAGACTCTTCACATTTCAATATTATTCCTTGATTCTTGTTTCATAATATATATTTTTGCTACATCTTTGCACAAATATTCGTGTAATATCTTCTACCAGGCCTTTACATGTAAATTCATACGTGTGTGTCAACTAATACGGACCTTAACATATACTGTTACAAATCTATTTTATGGACAGACTATGCATCGCATCCATAAAGTGATTCTCTTTTCATTTATGTGACACACCATTGTGGTTACGTGTCACACCATTGTGGTTATGGTAAGTGTTTATCTCAGACAGTTCTGTTGGGATATACAAACTTTGGAAGTATCCACTTGCTAGTTTGCATTAACCATTCCTATAAATATCAGCTCAGGTACATGTTACACTTTGATTATCTTCAGTCCTTGTGTAAATTCTGAAGAATTTTTTTGCCTAAGGTTGAAAGATGTGCATCATTGGTTTACACACTTGATTCAGCATAGCTGTATGTTCTCATAGCTGTTTGGACAACTACCAAAAGTTATGGAGATTCTTGCTTTGTTCTTCAATGTACATTGAGCATGTTTCTCCTTACCACACACAAGAAGTGTCCAAGCTGGTTCTTGCCTCTTCAATTGTTCTTTTCTGATTTTATGAAGCATTAGTCCTGGTGCTCAACCACTAGAGGAATCGCTTACAGTATGATTCAATATTAATACAAGAGAAATTAAGTTGACTTACCCACAGAGTCTAACATCAGAACATTAAACAAACATACAAGATATCATTGAACAGCGAGAGAAAACATTTCCATGTTACAAGCTTGAATCATACTGTACAATCAAGTGATCAAAAGTTACCAAGTCATAATCAACATAGACCTACATTCCTCCCGTAATGTTTCAGGGAAGCCTGGATGGAAGTTGTTTAATCAGACATGCATTCCTTGTATCTATACACTAAGAGTTATATTTATTTGACTCAACTGGTATTTGGTACAAAAACACACTGGTATTTTTAACTAAGAAACACATCGACCTTCTGCACTGTTGTGAATCTAGACTGCTTCCACAATCGTTAACTAGTGACCTGAGATGTCTTGGTAACCATGCGTTTATTTATAGACGTGCTGTAGTAGAAGCAACGCCACCAGTGCAATTATTTTCAGTTACTTCTACTTCTTTCACAATAATCGTAGAATAACAATAGGCCCTACATTACCTCTTAGACACATAACTGTTTAATTAGCTAGCGGTGTGTGCTTTTGGACAATAAACAGTAATGCTTCATGTGCTGATTCTATAGTATTCTGATACGAAAGTATTCCCACAATATACGGGAAATTGCTTGGAATCATTATGACCTAAATATACCACATTGTCTATTACAATCGATGTTACGTAACACCAGGCTACGAACAGTATTTTCTCTGCTAATAGAAAAATGGAAATGTTTCTGAGTAACTTGATGATGCTGATTCTAATAATCATGTTGAAAACTACTGATCGTCTGAAATTTTACAGTTTTGATAAATTTATTCAAAATAATTCCACATATTGAGCACTTAATTATTTAATAATTTTATTTATCCATTGAAAATTCCGTATTTGAATGATTAGAAACAATATGTAACAGAAACACCAGTTTAAAATGCGACTAGTGTAATGATATTATGCATTAAAAGTATACTCAGACTGTGATAAAAACGTTCAAAATGGGATTATGTTTGTTACAAATTACCTGCTTGACTTTCTGAGCCTTTTGTGTATGTTTTGAGTATTACGTCGTAAGAACCAACAGTAATCTTTCGTCTTCACAAGATTCCATTGTATAAGTATCTTGGTGGAACTAGTCACTACACCCATTGTTTACTGAACCTCGATCATCAAGCATATTATACCAGTAGAATAATAAGCAATAAAATTGTCAATTATGCAAATAAATCTTTGTTTGCAAACTTATTATTAAGGCTATTTAATGTTTTTGCCTTTCTTAAAAAAAACGATTTCTTGAATTCATTTCAAAAGTAAGTGTTTTGTTTCTTCATTTTCATATCTTGAATATATAAACTATCATCACTTACAAATTTTGTGTTATTCGAGCGAAATAATAAATTAATTATGTTACTTATGTATACAAAATAATATATATATTCAGTTGTTCTGGGGCCAAGCGTTTTTCATTGTTTTCAGTACAATCGTATCACGCCACACCCAGCACGTCACACTCAGAAATATTGTTCGCGGTTAACGAGTGTTTGATGCGTGCGTGGTTGGGGAGATATCGTGTGAGAGGTAACTGAGGAAGGTTGCAAAATTCGGTGGAAAATGTGCGAGATTTGTTGTATTATGAATTGAAACTCTGTATAATTCTTCTTTTTTCCATTTTTGGAAACATAATTTGTTTATTTTTTGTAATATTGTTCGTAATGATTATTATTATTATTACCATTTAAATTATAAGCCTAATGGATTGACAGACTTAGGCTTAGCGTTGTACTTGTAGGACCTTCTCGTAAAAGTATTATTTATAACGCATACGGGATTGGACTTCAGTTTTCAAAACGGCGGTGGTTGTCCGTATTTTATTGGACTCTTGCTGATCGTATATTGATCATGGGTTGTTGTCTTAGCGAAGAAGTAAAGGAACAGAAAAGAATCAATCAAGAAATTGAAAGACAACTTCGTAAAGACAAACGTGATGCTAGAAGGGAGTTAAAATTACTTTTATTAGGTTAGTAATTTTATTTATTTTTTACTGCTACTGACTAATTTTGTTATGTTTAGGTCTGGTTTAAGGCGAACCTAACATAATTTATACTTTAGGTTATTTATTTGTTTTAGACTTTCATTTTATAAGTTTATTAAGTCATGGGAGTTCCACTTGTGATCTTAAACTTGGAAATAGGAATTAGAGTGTATATTTTAACAGGGAGTTGGATTACACGTACTGGACAGTTGATGAGGGTTTCCAGTTTCTCTGGTATGAAAACATTTCTTATGATTCCATAATTTTCTCTTTTGCCTTTTAAAATTTATAATATAATGGGAGTTTTACTCTGTATCATTGATTGTGTATATGATAGGTCCGTAACTGTGCTTTTATATTTAAAGTGATGTGAAAGTGGTAAAGAACATGCACATTCTTCTAATATATGTGTAAAGTTATAATAGTAATACAGACAACATGCAATTAAAGTTCTAAATTGAAATGTTTGGTTGTTCTTACCCAAACCTGTCAAAGTTGTATAAGTACTATTCAGTTTTTCAAGAATAAAATCTTTGGGTTTAAGAGTTGGTACAAGAACTAAAATTAAAAAAATTGATAAAATATGCTTAAAAATTTAAAGTATAGCTTTTGATCCCTTTCAACCACACATAAAAATAATGATTAAATCATGCAAATTTCACATTGTCTATCAAACAGTTATTCTTTTTGAATGGAGAAGATATTGTATGTTCAACCATTGTAACTTATATTCTTAAGAGTAGATCATTTAATACATTAATTTTAAAGATGAATCTGAGATCACCGTCACATAATTTTTCCCAGCTCCAGTTTGTATGCTTCAACATCAGTTGTGTGCAGTGGTTGAACAAAAGAAATTGAGAGTGTGTTTTGCTGATTTAAGAAATGTTTAGTTATATATGTTATTAAAAATTACAGATAACATCACACAAAATATTTAACATACTCTGTGGAAAAGAAACTTCCAGTGCAGAGAAAATATGAAAACATGACATGTTTTTCAGACAGCATGTTTTTTCTACATCAATATTTTAGTTATATTATTAGAAGATATGAAAGTCAGTTCTGCTAAATGCAAAATTTTGTTGATAAACAAGTTTCTGGTGACTACATAAGTAGCATTAGTTTACCTTCTATTTGTACCTGCCCGTTTTGTATGTTCATGTTCTTGTAACATAAAGCATAGTTTAGTTGTTGATGGACAATAAATTGAAATAGATTTTTTAAAAATTGGTTTGTAGACAGAGTAAATTTGTAAAAAAGAAACTTTTTGTTAGATTGATTAGATGGGGACATTTGTTGTTTTGGTTTTGTGAAATCAAATAATGCAGTAAATACTGGGTTAAGTCTTGTAGCTGTTTAGGTGCTAATTTAATAAGTAAATATGATATACACACATTACCATTTGTTTTAGTTTCAAGATGGCACATTCACGTGTCTTCTCTATTGACACGAGTCATGAAGGCAGAAGCACATTCATGAGAGAACTGACAACTTTTAAGGAGTGTTTGATGTCTGGAGAAAGAAAATTTAAGTTTTTCTCTGTTCTCTGTGATTTCCAAATATAAAGTTGAATACTTCATTCTGTGAAACATTTTATAACAAGAATTTCTTACAATTTAAAATACATACATTAGATATCTTCAACATGTGAATGTTCCTTCAGAGAGGGGAAAAAAAAATATCAGATGTGCTTTTCCCTATCAAAAATGTCAAATTTGGTGCAGATTTGATTAAACACATCTGTGTAAGTCAGGAAGTGGACATAACCTGACCAGGTATGGAAGTTTAAGTCAGAAAGTGGACATAACCTGACCAGGTATGGAAGTTTAAGTCAGGAAGTGGACATAACCTGACCAGGTATGGAAGTTTAAGTCAGGAACTGGACATAACCTGATCAGATATAGAAGTTTAAGTCAGGAAGTGGACATAACCTGACCAGGTATGGAAGATGTGGGAAAAAATGTCTGTTCTGAAAAAGTATGCCAGATCTTTGAGATGTCCTTGTTTGCTGAATGTAAAATATCAAATATTTGGGTTATTTTTTGTGAAATAAAGAAGTTTTGTACATTAACTTTTACCTTGTGATAATGTGATTTCCCATACCAAAGTTGACATCAAAGTTTCTGGATAGTAACATTTGTAAGGTTGGTGATACCATGTATACAAGAATAAAATAATATTAAAACTATTTTAACTTGGTAAACACATGTACATACTGTATCATTAAGTTTTCAAGTATTTAACTTTTTTTTGTGTCTTAATTCGGTGCATCTTGTACTTGATTTAAATATTCTTCCAATATTTGTCCATTGCACAGATTTTGGGATGGATCAAAATGTAATAACTTGAATGCCTTTAAATATGTCTTGTAATGACACAAATATGTATTTTCTTTCTTATAAAAGTGAAAAATTTTACTAATGTTTAGTCTTGTAACCCAGGTAAGGTTTGTTTGGAGTTGTGCACAAGGCTACACAATGGGTTACCTGTGTTCTGCCCACTGTGGGTATCTAACATTGGTTTTTAGTTACTCTCTACTGTTTTTTAATGGGCTTAGTATAATATACACAAGTTAATCTACATATTTCCACATGTTAAGTATTTGCAATATAACTTTTGATACAGCATGTGTATCTTCACAAAATTTGGTAGAGTTTTAGAAACTATTAGTTTTTTTGTCTACAAAAAAATCAGTATTTCGATATATTTTTTTAATTTGTGAAAATATAAAGTCTGTTTTTCTACTCTTTTGAGTGCAAGGTGATTTAAGGTTATGATTAAAAGAAGTTTCCTCTGTGCTCAAAATTTCAAATATTTAAAACCTCCTAAATATATTTCAAATGTTTTTTCTGTAAGACTTTTTATTTTCTATACTTAAAATTTGAGGTCTGTCAATTGACCAACCTTGCAACCATCATTAAAAAAAGATGTAAATTTGTTTTCATGTTAGAATGACTACATATTATAAAACAAAAATATAAGTGTTTAGTTTTAGTAGCTTAAGTCTCACAACATTATATATTTATTATATTGACCTTTTAGTCATGCCTAACTAACATTTACATAATTCGCATCAAATCGTTGCATGTGCACTCATGTCATAGTATCCAATAATATAAAACTAATCTTTAGTCTTTCCTGTCTCGGTTGTGTTTTATTAGACTAATACTTTGTAATATACAGTCACATTTCAATTATTATAAATTATATATGTTTATAGATAATTACTGTTTAGAAATAAATTATGAAACCTGTTTTTCTTAATGTAGAATAATCAGGGCAGGAGTAAAACAGTTATCTCTATGGGTGATAACTGTTGAAGTTGATTGCTGATACACATAAGTTATTAAACCTTTTTAACATTTTGTGCATACAGGATGTGAAACAAAATTTGTTTAGGTTTTATATATATATATATACAGATGAGTAACCAAAAAAATCATAAATTGCTATATGATACCTTAGAATTCCACCATAATTTATCAAGTTTAATAACTAAGTTATATTTAGGTCTAAAATAAAACTTAGCAAACTGAAGTCACAACCTACCTCCTTGAAATCTTGGTTTGAAATAATGTGATGGCATTTAGCAAGTTAAAATGGCTGAGAAAACCATAAGGGAGAAATTTTAAGCTGTTGATTGGTTATTCACATGTCATATATTGAAGTAAATGTATATAAGAGACAGTTTCCAAAAATGGTAGGAGGTAAAAAGAGTCACTGTGTTTGATTCAGTACATAAGTCATATCTCAGCAAAATAAAAAGGTTTTTATTTTATATATCTTGTCAATATTAGTAATTTGAGTTCCTAATTCACATGAAATTACAGATTTACTATTTTGACATCACAATTTATTTTGACCCGTGCTGCATTCAACATACCGCATGACTTACTAAAATCTGGATTTTAAATGTGCTGTTTTAAAATTTACTTGTAAATTAAGAAATTAACTCTACATAATATTAAAGTTTGAATTATGACATACAAGTTTATACCAATCTTATTGATATAAATGCATGAAATGGTATTTCAGTAAAATTGGGAACAAAAGTCAACAATCACAATGACATGGGCTCTGACCCTTAAATCGTCTTGAAAGGCTAACTGTGATTATCTTGTCCAGTCTTGTTTCTATCACAGAACTGATGTTATATTGTCCAGTCTTGTTTCTATCACAGAACTGACGTGATTATCTTGTCCAGTCTTGTTTCTATCACAGAACTGATGTGATTATCTTGTCCAGTCTTGTTTCTGTTACAGAACTGACGTGATTATCTTTTCCAGTCTTGTTTCTATCACAGAACTGATGTGATTATCTTGTCCAGTCTTGTTTCTATCACAGAACTGATGTGATTATCTTGTCCAGTCTTGTTTCTGTTACAGAACTGACGTGATTATCTTGTCCAGTCTTGTTTCTGTTACAGAACTGACGTGATTATCTTGTCCAGTCTTGTTTTTATCATAGAACTGATGTGATTATCTTGTCCAGTCTTGTTTCTATCACAGAACTGACGTGATTATCTTGTCCAGTCTTGTTTCTGTTACAGAACTGACGTGATTATCTTGTCCAGTCTTGTTTCTATCACAGAACTGACGTGATTATCTTCTCCAGTGTTGTTTCTATCACAGAACTGACACCATTATCTTGTCCAGTCTTGTTTCTATCACAGAACTGACATCATTATCTTGTCCAGTCTTGTTTCTATCACAGAACTAATGTGATTATCTTGTCCAGTCTTGTTTTTATCACAGAACTGACATGATTATCTTGTCCAGTCTTGTTTCTATCACAGAACTGATGTGATTATCTCCAGTCTTGTTTCTGTTACAGAACTGACGTGATTATCTTTTCCAGTCTTGTTTCTATCACAGAACTGATGTGATTATCTTGTCCAGTCTTGTTTCTGTTACAGAACTGACGTGATTATCTTTTCCAGTCTTGTTTCTATCACAGAACTGATGTGATTATCTTGTCCAGTCTTGTTTCTATCACAGAACTGATGTGATTATCTTGTCCAGTCTTGTTTCTGTTACAGAACTGACGTGATTATCTTGTCCAGTCTTGTTTCTGTTACAGAACTGACGTGATTATCTTGTCCAGTCTTGTTTTTATCATAGAACTGATGTGATTATCTTGTCCAGTCTTGTTTCTATCACAGAACTGACGTGATTATCTTGTCCAGTCTTGTTTCTGTTACAGAACTGACGTGATTATCTTGTCCAGTCTTGTTTCTATCACAGAACTGACGTGATTATCTTCTCCAGTGTTGTTTCTATCACAGAACTGACATCATTATCTTGTCCAGTCTTGTTTCTATCACAGAACTGACATCATTATCTTGTCCAGTCTTGTTTCTATCACAGAACTAATGTGATTATCTTGTCCAGTCTTGTTTTTATCACAGAACTGACATGATTATCTTGTCCAGTCTTGTTTCTATCACAGAACTGATGTGATTATCTCCAGTCTTGTTTCTATCTAACATGTTTAGGATGAACAATATATACTGAAATTTTCATTAGTAAAAGTTGTAGATTAAAGTACAATTTAATAATCTAGCCACCTCATGATTTTCAGATGTTAGCATTCATTTCTTGTACTTTTTAACATTGAACTAAATCCACAAATCCATCCAGCGAACCTACTTATACTTGCATTTTAACTTAAGCCTAAACTTCAGTTCTAGCGTCCTACTTATAATTTTATTCCAACAGTTAAATCTCGGCAGCATCCCTAAATGAATCTATCAGTGACTTGGTCTTAACCATTATATTCTCTAATCATTCCTGCCCTTCATTGTTTTCCCTTATGAGCACTACAAAGAATCACATTTTCAGTTTTATCCTACAATCCTGGATTGTATAATCTGTTTACTCCCTATTTATCCAAACCATGTTTCATACTGAAGCATCACCTATGACAATAATTTCTACATGTTTCACACTGAAGTGTCCCCTATAACAGTAATCTCTAAATGTTTCATACTAAAACACCACCTATAACAGTAATCCATATGTTTCATACCAAAGTATCATCTATAACAACAATCCATATGTTTCATACTGAAGCATCATTTGTAGTGAGCTATTTGTGCTTGTATATACAGAGTCCAACTTTGAATATGCTGAAAAACGTAGTCACATTCACATTAAGCTCTCTGTACCAGTCTTGTTAAATCTTTTCACTTAAGCATCAGAATTAAGATTCGTACCCTTCAGCTAATATTTAAATGTAGCTCATAAGAACAGGTAAAACAATTTAAGGCCCCAACATTATGGTAAACATACTTAAGGTTTAGGATTAAATAGCAGTTTAATTCTAAATTACTGATCTTATTCTGAAGACAGTTTCAGTTTTTACTTTCATAATTTTCTGCCACCTTAAAAACATTTTTGGATCACAAGCTGTTGTCAATTTCATATATTAATTTCTTAATGTTTAAAGAATTTTAACAGAAAGACTTGTTAGAATTAACTGTTTTGTCATTCTGTGACTTGTTTAGTGTAATTCATATAGTGAAGTTTTTGTTTTTTTGGGTTTTTTGCACATCCATTCGTTTTGTTTTTCATTGTCATCTGGTATCAACCAGAGTCCAGTTTAATTTCTGTAAGGGAACAAATTATATTGTTATTAACATTGCAGCTGATCATATCACAAGTTGTTTTCAGAATGGAATGAAATCCTTGGCACTTGTGCACAGTGTTGAAATTAAAACCATTTTCAAGTTGTTGACAGTATATGTTTTGACATTTATCATGCCATCTTTAGGAGTGGACTTACGAGACATTTCACACATGAAGATGTGGTAAATGTTGAAACATGTAAACTCCGTATTGTTAAGATGTTTTTAATTGTGTATTGATTTTAATGCTGTGTTTTTATTTTAACAGTGAGAAGCTTTGTTTTATTTCAATGGAAATTTCTACAGGGTGGTCGCTAGAAAGCGGAAAATTTGAGGGTCAGATAAGATCATGAATAAAATGCGTGCTTACTCATTTCTATTTTGATTTCTTTACATCATGAATAAAATGCATGATTTTAATAATTTTGAGCATCTATGAGTGTAATATAACGTATGCCTTTAAAAAACTTTGTAAAAGTTATTCTTTGTAAAAATTAATAGCTGTTTGACAAATTTTCCGCTTTTCTAGCGACCACCCTGTATTTGACCAATTGAAAATTTAGAAGGAAAAGCATAAGCTTTATCTGATGCTGCCCGTTGTTCAGAAAGAAAGATATATGGATAAAGGCAGCTAGTGTGAACAAATGTTATCCATTGTTCAGCTTGAAATGTATATGGATAAAGGCAGCTGGTGTGAACAAATGCTATCCATTTTTCAGCTTGATATGGATAAAGGCAGCTAGTGTGAACAGATGCTATCCAGCCATCACTCAGTATTTTTTGTTTGTCTATTGATGAGTGTAAATTACATTTATCTGAAGTTATGGCTGAGAGAACAAACTGGCATGATTGTATAAATTAGTATTTACAGGATATATTTGTCAATAAAACATGATTACCCTTTTGAAGCATTTCAGGTGAGTAGCTTTAATAATTGGTAGTTCTTTGTTATAAAAATATATTTTTAAATGAAATGGATTTCTTTACATTTTAGTTGTTAATTGGTAGAGCTGCTTCTTTTGTAAATGAGAAATAACGAGACACTAATAATAATAATAAATATACAGAATGAAATGAGTTGGTAAAACAAAAATAAGAGAACTGAAAACATCTTTGTACTTTGTATTCCTACGTTAAAATAAATTCACCTTAGAAATTTTTGAAGAACATAATAATGATAAAACGAAACATTTTCTGGATAAAACGATGGTGAATTCCTTGTATAAAATAACAGAGACTTTCATGAGGCTGTATGAATTGTGGAAGTTTTTTTTTAATATAATAATTGTTTCTAATCTTTATAGGGTTACTGCTTACCTCTTTATTTTGGTTATGAACAACAGTGTGATATTCATAATTATGATTCAGCAAACGATGGGGAAAAATACAAACAAAAAACATAAAATAATAAATCATCTGCTTTACCTGAATATAGCCAGTTTAGGATAATTATTAGTACCAGTTTCAAGCAGCAACTCATGGTTAATTATTAGTAGTGCAAGCACACTGGTTACGACTCAGTAACTTTATAAAACACATACAACTTGTTTGATTCTCTTGTACTTATTTTCTGGTGTTTTTAATAGACTTTAGAACTTTTGGTTAGACTTCAGTGTAAGAGTTGAGGAGACAAAATAACCTCCCATGTTCTCCAGATCCTCAGAATACTGTTATAAGAATGTCTCAGCAGAATTACGTTGTCATGAACATAAAGGAAAAAAGAACTTTAAAATCGGTGGCTGAGAATAGAAATTATCATACATTAATGACTTGGTTTATGAATCAGTTCCAGATTTGATGGTAGATATACAAATAGCAAAAAACACACTGCAAAATATGAGTAGCTTTCTTTATTTCAGTTATCATAAGAAAATTTAAAATATTTTAAGATTTATGTAAAATCACAAGTCATTAACTGTGTACATGAATGCCTCGTTTATTTGAAGATTTTTGTTTATACTACCTTTGTAGATATGATACTGTTTTGAGTTACATTTGAATGAAGAATATTTATATATGAATAAGTATTTCCAAAAAAAAGGAAAATGCCTACTAATAACAGATTGTGTGATGTTCGTACAGTAGAATATTAATAACAAATTGTATGATGTTCCTACAGTACAATATTAATAACAAATTGTATGATGTTCCTACAGTACAATACTAAACAAATTGTATGATGTTCCTACAGTATAATATTAATAACAAATTGTGTGATGTTCCTACAGTAGAATATTAATAACATTTTGTGTGATGTTCCTACAGTACAATACTAATAACAGATTGTGTGATGTTCCTACAGTAGAATATTAATAACAAATTGTGTGATGTTCCTACAGTACAATACTAATAACAGATTGTGTGATGTTCCTACAGTAGAATATTAATAACATTTTGTGTGATGTTCCTACAGTAGAATATTAATAACATTTTGTGTGATGTTCCTACAGTACAATATTAATAACAGATTGTGTGATGTTCGTACAGTAGAATATTAATAATATTTTGTGTGATGTTCCTATAGTACAATACTAATAACAAATTGTGTGATGTTCCTACAGTAGAATATTAATAACAAATTGTATGATGTTCCTACAGTACAATACTAATAACAAATTGTGTGATGTTCCTACAGTACAATACTAATAACAAATTGTGTGATGTTCCTACAGTACAATATTAATAACAAATTGTATGATGTTCCTACAGTACAATACTAAACAAATTGTATGATGTTCCTACAGTATAATACTAATAACAAATTGTGTGATGTTCCTACAGTACAATATTAATAACAAATTGTGTGATGTTCCTACAGTACAATACTAATAACAGATTGTGTGATGTTCCTACAGTAGAATATTAATAACATTTTGTGTGATGTTCCTACAGTAGAATATTAATAACATTTTGTGTGATGTTCCTACAGTACAATACTAATAACAGATTGTGTGATGTTCCTACAGTAAAATATTAATAACAGATTGTGTGATGTTTCTACAGTAAAATATTAATAACAAATTGTATGATGTTCCTTCAGTAGAATACTAATAACAAATTGTGTGATGTTTCTTCAGTACAATACTAATAACAAATTGTGTGATGTTCCTACAGTACAATACTAATAACAAATTGTATGATGTTCCTACAGTACAATACTAATAACAAATTGTATGATGTTCCTACAGTACAATACTAATAACAAATTGTATGATGTTCCTACAGTACAATACTAATAACAAATTGTGTGATGTTCCTACAGTACAATTCTAATGACAAATTTTGTGATGTTCCTACAGTAGACACAGGCCTACTAATAGCAAATTGTGTGATGTTCCTACAGTACAATTCTAATAACAAATTGTGTGATGTTCCTACAGTACAATTCTAATAACAAATTGTGTGATGTTCCTACATTACAATATTAATAACAAATTGTGTGATGTTCCTACAGTAGAATAGTAATGACAAATTGTGTGATGTTCCTACAGTAGAATATTAATAACAAATTGTGTGATGTTTCTACAGTACAATACTAATAACATTTTGTGTGATGTTCCTACAGTAGAATATTAATAAGAAATTGTATGATGTTCCTACAGTAGAATATTAATAACATATTGTTTGTTCCTACAGTACTATATTTATAACAAATTGTATGATGTTCCTACAGTACAATACTAATAACAAATTGTGTGATGTTCCTACAGTACAATATTAATAACAAATTGTGATGTTCCTACAGTACAATATTTAACAAATTGTGTGATGTTCCTACAGTAGAATAGTAATAACAAATTGTGTGATGTTCCTACAGTACAATATAACAAATTGTTTATGTTCCTACAGTAGAATATTAATAACAAATTGTGTGATGTTCCTACAGTAGAATAGTAATAACAAATTGTATGATGTTCCTGCAGTACAATACTAATAACAAATTGTGTGATGTTCCTACAGTACAATATTAATAACAAATTGTTTATGTTCCTGCAGTACAATACTAATAACAAATCGTATTTATTTCTACAGTAGAATATTAAAAACAAATTGTATGATGTTCCTACAGTACAATACAAAACAAATTGTGTGATGTTCCTACAGTACAATATTAATAACAAATTGTATGATGTTCCTACAGTACAATACTAATAACAAATTGTGTGATGTTCCTACAGTACAATACTAATAACAAATTGTGTGATGTTCCTACAGTACAATACTAATAACAAATTGTGTGATGTTCCTACAGTACAATACTAATAACACTTTGTGTGATGTTCCTACAGTAGAATATTAATAACAAATTGTATGATGTTTCTACAGTAGAATATTAATAACAAATTGTTTGTTCCTATAGTACAATATTAATAACAAATTGTGTGATGTTCCTACAGTACAATATTAATAACAGATTGTGTGATGTTCCTACAGTAAAATATTAATAACAGATTGTGTGATGTTTCTACAGTAAAATATTAATAACAAATTGTATGATGTTCCTTCAGTAGATTACTAATAACAAATTGTGTGATGTTTCTTCAGTACAATACTAATAACAAATTGTGTGATGTTCCTACAGTACAATACTAATAACAAATTGTATGATGTTCCTACAGTACAATACTAATAACAAATTGTATGATGTTCCTACAGTACAATACTAATAACAAATTGTGTGATGTTCCTACAGTACAATTCTAATGACAAATTTGTGATGTTCCTACAGTAGACACAGGCTACTAATAGCAAATTGTGTGATGTTCCTACAGTACAATTCTAATAACAAATTGTGTGATGTTCCTACAGTACAATTCTAATAACAAATTGTGTGATGTTCCTACATACAATATTAATAACAAATTGTGTGATGTTCCTACAGTAGAATAGTAATGACAAATTGTGTGATGTTCCTACAGTAGAATATTAATAACAAATTGTGTGATGTTTCTACAGTACAATACTAATAACATTGTGTGATGTTCCTACAGTAGAATATTAATAAGAAATTGTATGATGTTCCTACAGTAGAATATTAATAACATATTGTTTGTTCCTACAGTACTATATTTATAACAAATTGTATGATGTTCCTACAGTACAATACTAATAACAAATTGTGTGATGTTCCTACAGTACAATACTAATAACAAATTGTGTGATGTTCCTACAGTACAATATTAATAACAAATTGTGTGATGTTCCTACAGTAGAATAGTAATAACAAATTGTTTATGTTCCTACAGTAGAATATTAATAACAAATTGTGTGATGTTCCTACAGTAGAATAGTAATAACAAATTGTATGATGTTCCTGCAGTACAATACTAATAACAAATTGTGTGATGTTCCTACAGTACAATATTAATAACAAATTGTTTATGTTCCTGCAGTACAATACTAATAACAAATCGTATTTTTTACAGTAGAATATTAAAAACAAATTGTATGATGTTCCTACAGTACAATACAAATAACAAATTGTGTGATGTTCCTACAGTACAATATTAATAACAAATTGTATGATGTTCCTACAGTACAATACTAATAACAAATTGTGTGATGTTCCTACAGTACAATACTAATAACAAATTGTGTGATGTTCCTACAGTACAATACTAATAACAAATTGTGTGATGTTCCTACAGTACAATACTAATAACACTTTGTGTGATGTTCCTACAGTAGAATATTAATAACAAATTGTATGATGTTTCTACAGTAGAATATTAATAACAAATTGTTTGTTCCTATAGTACAATATTAATAACAAATTGTGTGATGTTCCTACAGTACAATATTAATAACAAATTGTGTGATGTTCCTACAGTACAATACTAATAACAAATTGTGTGATGTTCCTACAGTACAATACTAATAACAAATTGTGTGATGTTCCTACAGTACAATATTAATAACAAATTGTATGATGTTCCTTCAGTAGAATACTAATAACAAATTGTGTGATGTTCCTACAGTACAATACTAATAACAAATTGTGTGATGTTCCTACAGTACAATACTAATAACAAATTGTATGATGTTCCTACAGTACAATATTAATAACATATTGTTTGTTCCTACAGTACTATATTTATAACAAATTGTGTGATGTTTCTGCAGTAGAATATTAATAAGAAATTGTGTGATGTTCTTACAGTACAATATTAATAACAAATTGTGTGATGTTTCTGCAGTAGAATATTAATAACAAATTGTGTGATGTTCCTACAGTACAATACTAATAACAAATTGTGTGATGTTCCTACAGTACAATACTAATAACAGATTGTGTGATGTTCCTACAGTAGAATATTAATAACATTTTGTGATGTTCCTACAGTAGAATATTAATAACATTGTGTGATGTTCATACAGTACAATATAATAACAATTGTGTGATGTTCCTACAGTAGAATATAATAATTTTGTGTGATGTTCCTATAGTACAATACTAATAACAAATTGTGTGATGTTCCTACAGTAGAATATTAATAACAAATTATATGATGTTCCTACAGTACAATACTAATAACAAATTGTGTGATGTTCCTACAGTACAATACTAATAACAAATTGTGTGATGTTCCTACAGTACAATACTAATAACAAATTGTGTGATGTTCCTACAGTACAATACTAATAACAAATTGTGTGATGTTCCTACAGTACAATATTAATAACAAATTGTATGATGTTCCTACAGTACAATACTAAACAAATTGTATGATGTTCCTACAGTATAATACTAATAACAAATTGTGTGATGTTCCTACAGTACAATATTAATAACAAATTGTGTGATGTTCCTACAGTACAATACTAATAACAATTGTGTGATGTTCCTACAGTAGAATATTAATAACATTTTGTGTGTTCCTACAGTAGAATATTAATAACATTGTGTGATGTTCCTACAGTACAATACTAATAACAATTGTGTGATGTTCCTACAGTAAATATTAATAACAATTGTGTGATGTTCCTACAGTAAAATTAATACAAATTGTATGATGTTCCTCAGTAGAATACTAATAACAAATTGTGTGATGTTCTTCAGTACAATACTAATAACAAATTGTGTGATGTTCCTACAGTACAATACTAATAACAAATTGTATGATGTTCCTACAGTACAATACTAATAACAAATTGTATGATGTTCCTACAGTACAATACTAATAACAAATTGTATGATGTTCCTACAGTACAATACTAATAACAAATTGTATGATGTTCCTACAGTACAATACTAATAACAAATTGTGTGATGTTCCTACAGTACAATTCTAATGACAAATTTGTGATGTTCCTACAGTAGACACATTACTAATACAAATTGTGATGTTCCTACAGTACAATTCTAATAACAAATTGTGTGATGTTCCTACAGTACAATTCTAATAACAAATTGTGTGATGTTCCTACAGTAATATTAATAACAAATTGTGTGATGTTCCTACAGTAGAATAGTAATACAAATTGTGTGATGTTCCTACAGTAGAATATTAATAACAAATTGTGTGATGTTTCTACAGTACAATACTAATAACATTGTGTGATGTTCCTACAGTAGAATATTAATAAGAAATTGTATGATGTTCCTACAGTAGAATATTAATAACATATTGTTTGTTCCTACAGTACATATTTATAACAAATTGTATGATGTTCCTACAGTAAATACTAATAACAAATTGTGTGATGTTCCTACAGTACAATATTAATAACAATTGTGTGATGTTCCTACAGTACAATACTAATAACAATTGTGTGATGTTCCTACAGTAGAATATAATAACATTTGTGTGATGTTCCTACAGTAGAATATTAATAACATTTTGTGATGTTCCTACAGTACAATACTAATAACAATTGTGTGATGTTCCTACAGTAAAATATTAATAACAATTGTGTGATGTTCCTACAGTAAATATTAATAACAAATTGTATGTTCCTTCAGTAGAATACTAATAACAAATTGTGTGATGTTTCTACAGTACAATACTAATAACAAATTGTGTGATGTTCCTACAGTACAATACTAATAACAAATTGTATGATGTTCCTACAGTACAATACTAATAACAAATTGTATGATGTTCCTACAGTACAATACTAATAACAAATTGTATGATGTTCCTACAGTACAATACTAATAACAAATTGTGTGATGTTCCTACAGTACAATTCTAATGACAAATTTTGTGATGTTCCTACAGTAGACACAGGCCTACTAATAGCAAATTGTGTGATGTTCCTACAGTACAATTCTAATAACAAATTGTGTGATGTTCCTACAGTACAATTCTAATAACAAATTGTGTGATGTTCCTACATTACAATATTAATAACAAATTGTGTGATGTTCCTACAGTAGAATAGTAATGACAAATTGTGTGATGTTCCTACAGTAGAATATTAATAACAAATTGTGTGATGTTTCTACAGTACAATACTAATAACATTTTGTGTGATGTTCCTACAGTAGAATATTAATAAGAAATTGTATGATGTTCCTACAGTAGAATATTAATAACATATTGTTTGTTCCTACAGTACTATATTTATAACAAATTGTATGATGTTCCTACAGTACAATACTAATAACAAATTGTGTGATGTTCCTACAGTACAATACTAATAACAAATTGTGTGATGTTCCTACAGTACAATATTAATAACAAATTGTGTGATGTTCCTACAGTAGAATAGTAATAACAAATTGTGTGATGTTCCTACAGTACAATATTAATAACAAATTGTTTATGTTCCTACAGTAGAATATTAATAACAAATTGTGTGATGTTCCTACAGTAGAATAGTAATAACAAATTGTATGATGTTCCTGCAGTACAATACTAATAACAAATTGTGTGATGTTCCTACAGTACAATATTAATAACAAATTGTTTATGTTCCTGCAGTACAATACTAATAACAAATCGTATTTATTTCTACAGTAGAATATTAAAACAAATTGTATGATGTTCCTACAGTACAATACAATAACAAATTGTGTGATGTTCCTACAGTACAATATTAATAACAAATTGTATGATGTTCCTACAGTACAATACTAATAACAAATTGTGTGATGTTCCTACAGTACAATACTAATAACAATTGTGTGATGTTCCTACAGTACAACTAATAACAAATTGTGTGATGTTCCTACAGTACAATACTAATAACACTTTGTGTGATGTTCCTACAGTAGAATATTAATAACAAATTGTATGATGTTTCTACAGTAGAATATTAATAACAAATTGTTTGTTCCTATAGTACAATATTAATAACAAATTGTTTGTTCCTATAGTACAATATTAATAACAAATTGTGTGATGTTCCTACAGTACAATATTAATAACAAATTGTGTGATGTTCCTACAGTACAATACTAATAACAAATTGTGTGATGTTCCTACAGTACAATACTAATAACAAATTGTGTGATGTTCCTACAGTACAATATTAATAACAAATTGTGTGATGTTCCTTCAGTAGAATACTAATAACAAATTGTGTGATGTTTCTTCAGTACAATACTAATAACAAATTGTGTGATGTTCCTACAGTACAATATTAATAACAAATTGTGTGATGTTCCTACAGTACAATATTAATAACAAATTGTGTGATGTTCCTACAGTACAATACTAATAACAAATTGTGTGATGTTCCTACAGTAGAATACTAATAACAAATTGTGTGATGTTCCTACAGTAGAATACTAATAACAAATTGTGTGATGTTTCTACAGTAGAATACTAATAACATTGTGTGATGTTTCTACAGTAGAATACTAATAACAAATTGTGTGATGTTTCTACAGTAGAATATTAATAACAAATTGTGTGATGTTTCTACAGTAGAATATTAATAACAAATTGTATGATGTTCTGACAGTACAATATTAATAACAATATGTGTGATGTTCCTACAGTACAATATTAATAACAAATTGTGTGATGTTCCTACAGTAGAATACTAATAACAAATTGTGTGATGTTCCTACAGTACAAAGTAATAACAAATTGTATGATGTTCCTACAGTACAATACTAATAACAAATTGTGTGATGTTCCTACAGTACAATACTAATAACAAATTGTGTGATGTTCCTACAGTACAATACTAATAACAAATTGTGTGATGTTCCTACAGTACAATATTAATAACAAATTGTATGATGTTCCTACAGTACAATACTAAACAAATTGTATGATGTTCCTACAGTATAATACTAATAACAAATTGTGTGATGTTCCTACAGTACAAATAATAACAAATTGTGTGATGTTCCTACAGTACAATACTAATAACATTGTGTGATGTTCCTACAGTAGAATATTAATAACATTTTGTTGATGTTCCTACAGTAGAATATTAATAACATTTGTGTGATTCCTACAGTAATACTAATAACAGATTGTGTGATGTTCCTACAGTAAAATATTAATAACAGATTGTGTGATGTTCCTACAGTAAAATATTAATAACAAATTGTATGATGTTCCTTCAGTAGAATACTAATAACAAATTGTGTGATGTTTCTTCAGTACAATACTAATAACAAATTGTGTGATGTTCCTACAGTACAATACTAATAACAAATTGTATGATGTTCCTACAGTACAATACTAATAACAAATTGTATGATGTTCCTACAGTACAATACTAATAACAAATTGTATGATGTTCCTACAGTACAATACTAATAACAAATTGTATGATGTTCCTACAGTACAATACTAATAACAAATTGTGTGATGTTCCTACAGTACAATTCTAATGACAAATTTTGTGATGTTCCTACAGTAGACACAGGCCTACTAATAGCAAATTGTGTGATGTTCCTACAGTACAATTCTAATAACAAATTGTGTGATGTTCCTACAGTACAATTCTAATAACAAATTGTGTGATGTTCCTACATTACAATATTAATAACAAATTGTGTGATGTTCCTACAGTAGAATAGTAATGACAAATTGTGTGATGTTCCTACAGTAGAATATTAATAACAAATTGTGTGATGTTTCTACAGTACAATACTAATAACATTTTGTGTGATGTTCCTACAGTAGAATATTAATAAGAAATTGTATGATGTTCCTACAGTAGAATATTAATAACATATTGTTTGTTCCTACAGTACTATATTTATAACAAATTGTATGATGTTCCTACAGTATAATACTAATAACAAATTGTGTGATGTTCCTACAGTACAATATTAATAACAAATTGTGTGATGTTCCTACAGTACAATACTAATAACAGATTGTGTGATGTTCCTACAGTAGAATATTAATAACATTTTGTGTGATGTTCCTACAGTAGAATATTAATAACATTTTGTGTGATGTTCCTACAGTACAATACTAATAACAGATTGTGTGATGTTCCTACAGTAAAATATTAATAACAGATTGTGTGATGTTCCTACAGTAAAATATTAATAACAAATTGTATGATGTTCCTTCAGTAGAATACTAATAACAAATTGTGTGATGTTTCTTCAGTACAATACTAATAACAAATTGTGTGATGTTCCTACAGTACAATACTAATAACAAATTGTATGATGTTCCTACAGTACAATACTAATAACAAATTGTATGATGTTCCTACAGTACAATACTAATAACAAATTGTGTGATGTTCCTACAGTACAATACTAATAACAAATTGTGTGATGTTCCTACAGTACAATTCTAATGACAAATTTGTGATGTTCCTACAGTAGACACAGGCCTACTAATAGCAAATTGTGTGATGTTCCTACAGTACAATTCTAATAACAAATTGTGTGATGTTCCTACAGTACAATTCTAATAACAAATTGTGTGATGTTCCTACATTACAATATTAATAACAAATTGTGTGATGTTCCTACAGTAGAATAGTAATGACAAATTGTGTGATGTTCCTACAGTAGAATATTAATAACAAATTGTGTGATGTTTCTACAGTACAATACATAACATTGTGTGATGTTCCTACAGTAGAATATTAATAAGAAATTGTATGATGTTCCTACAGTAGAATATTAATAACATGTGTTGTTCCTACAGTACTATATTATAACAAATTGTATGATGTTCCTACAATACTAATAACAAATTGTGTGATGTTCCTACAGTACAATACTAATAACAAATTGTGTGATGTTCCTACAGTACAATATTAATAACAAATTGTGTGATGTTCCTACAGTAGAATAGTAATAACAAATTGTGTGATGTTCCTACAGTACAATATTAATAACAAATTGTTTATGTTCCTACAGTAGAATATTAATAACAAATTGTGTGATGTTCCTACAGTAGAATAGTAATAACAAATTGTATGATGTTCCTGCAGTACAATACTAATAACAAATTGTGTGATGTTCCTACAGTACAATATTAATAACAAATTGTTTATGTTCCTGCAGTACAATACTAATAACAAATCGTATTTATTTCTACAGTAGAATATTAAAAACAAATTGTATGATGTTCCTACAGTACAATACAAATAACAAATTGTGTGATGTTCCTACAGTACAATATTAATAACAAATTGTATGATGTTCCTACAGTACAATACTAATAACAAATTGTGTGATGTTCCTACAGTACAATACTAATAACAAATTGTGTGATGTTCCTACAGTACAATACTAATAACAAATTGTGTGATGTTCCTACAGTACAATACTAATAACACTTTGTGTGATGTTCCTACAGTAGAATATTAATAACAAATTGTATGATGTTTCTACAGTAGAATATTAATAACAAATTGTTTGTTCCTATAGTACAATATTAATAACAAATTGTGTGATGTTCCTACAGTACAATATTAATAACAAATTGTGTGATGTTCCTACAGTACAATACTAATAACAAATTGTGTGATGTTCCTACAGTACAATACTAATAACAAATTGTGTGATGTTCCTACAGTACAATATTAATAACAAATTGTATGATGTTCCTTCAGTAGAATACTAATAACAAATTGTGTGATGTTTCTTCAGTACAATACTAATAACAAATTGTGTGATGTTCCTACAGTACAATATTAATAACAAATTGTGTGATGTTCCTACAGTACAATATTAATAACAAATTGTGTGATGTTCCTACAGTACAATACTAATAACAAATTGTGTGATGTTCCTACAGTAGAATACTAATAACAAATTGTGTGATGTTCCTACAGTAGAATACTAATAACAAATTGTGTGATGTTTCTACAGTAGAATACTAATAACAAATTGTGTGATGTTTCTACAGTAGAATATTAATAACAAATTGTGTGATGTTTCTACAGTAGAATATTAATAACAAATTGTATGATGTTCTGACAGTACAATATTAATAACAATATGTGTGATGTTCCTACAGTACAATATTAATAACAAATTGTGTGATGTTCCTACAGTAGAATACTAATAACAAATTGTGTGATGTTTCTACAGTAGAATACTAATAACAAATTGTGTGATGTTCCGAAAGTACAATATTAATAACAAATTGTGTGATGTTCTTACAGTACAATATTAATAACAAATTGTGTGATGTTCCTACAGTACAATATTAATAACAAATTGTGTGATGTTCCTACAGTACAATATTAATAACAAATTGTGTGATGTTCCTACAGTACAATACTAATAACAAATTGTATGATGTTCCTACAGTACAATACTAATAACAAATTGTATGATGTTC
Source organism: Carcinoscorpius rotundicauda (assembly GCA_011833715.1). NCBI lineage: Eukaryota > Metazoa > Arthropoda > Merostomata > Xiphosura > Limulidae > Carcinoscorpius > Carcinoscorpius rotundicauda. The sequence goes on along the minus strand of CM022399.1, from coordinate 6,353,428 downwards.
CTACAGTACAATACTAATAACAAATTGTATGATGTTCCTACAGTACAATACTAATAACAAATTGTGTGATGTTCCTACAGTACAATATTAATAACAAATTGTGTGATGTTCCTACAGTAGAATAGTAATAACAAATTGTATGATGTTCCTGCAGTACAATACTAATAACAAATTGTGTGATGTTCCTACAGTACAATATTAATAACAAATTGTGTGATGTTCCTACAGTACAATACTAATAACAAATTGTGTGATGTTCCTACAGTACAATACTAATAACAAATTGTGTGATGTTCCTACAGTACAATACTAATAACAAATTGTGTGATGTTCCTACAGTACAAAGTAATAACAAATTGTATGATGTTCCTACAGTACAATACTAATAACAAATTGTGTGATGTTCCTACAGTACAATATTAATAACAAATTGTGTGATGTTCCTACAGTAGAATAGTAATAACAAATTGTATGATGTTCCTGCAGTACAATACTAATAACAAATTGTGTGATGTTCCTACAGTACAATACTAATAACAAATTGTATGATGTTCCTACAGTACAATACTAATAACAAATTGTGTGATGTTCCTACAGTACAATATTAATAACAAATTGTGTGATGTTCCTACAGTAGAATAGTAATAACAAATTGTATGATGTTCTTGCAGTACAATATTAATAACAAATTGTGTGATGTTCCTACAGTAGAATAGTAATAACAAATTGTATGATGTTCTTGCAGTACAATAGTAATAACAAATTGTATGATGTTCCTGCAGTACAATACTAATAACAAATTGTGTGATGTTCCTACAGTACAATATTAATAACAAATTGTGTGATGTTCCTACAGTACAATACTAATAACAAATTGTGTGATGTTCCTACAGTACAATACTAATAACAAATTGTATGATGTTCCTACAGTACAATACTAATAACAAATTGTATGATGTTCCTACAGTACAATACTAATAACAAATTGTGTGATGTTCCTACAGTACAATATTAATAACAAATTGTGTGATGTTCCTACAGTACAATATTAATAACAAATTGTATGATGTTCCTACAGTACAATATTAATAACAAATTGTATGATGTTCCTACAGTACAATATTAATAACAAATTGTTTATGTTCCTACAGTAGAATATTAATAACAAATTGTATTTATTTCTACAGTAGAATATTAATGACAAATTGTGTGATGTTCCTACAGTACAATTCTAATATCAAATTGTTTGATGTTCCTACAGTACAATACTAATAACAAATTGTGTGTTGTTCCTACAGTAGAATATTAATAACAAATTGTGTGTTGTTCCTACAGTAGAATATTAATAACAAATTGTGTGATGTTCCTACAGTACAATACTAATAACAAATTGTTTATGTTCCTACAGTAGAATATTAATAACAAATTGTATTTATTTCTACAGTAGAATATTAATAACAAATTGTGTGATGTTCCTACAGTACAATACTAATAACAAATTGTTTATGTTCCTACAGTAGAATATTAATAACAAATTGTATTTATTTCTACAGTAGAATATTAATAACAAATTGTGTGATGTTCCTACAGTACAATTGTAATAACAAATTGTTTGATGTTCCTACAGTACAATACTAATAAGAAATTGTGTGTTGTTCCTACAGTACAATACTAATAAGAAATTGTGTGTTGTTCCTACAGTACAATACTAATAACAAATTGTGTGTTGTTCCTACAGTACAATACTAATAACAAATTGTGTGTTGTTCCTACAGTACAATACTATTAACAAATTGTGTGGGATTCCTACAGTAGAATATTAATAACAAATTGTGTGATGTTCCTACAGTACAATACTAATAACAAATTGTATGATGTTCCTACAGTACAATACTAATAACAAATTGTGTGATGTTCCTACAGTACAATTCTAATGACAAATTTTGTGATGTTCCTACAGTAGACACAGGCCTACTAATAGCAAATTGTGTGATGTTCCTACAGTACAATTCTAATAACAAATTGTGTGATGTTCCTACATTACAATATTAATAACAAATTGTGTGATGTTCCTACAGTAGAATAGTAATGACAAATTGTGTGATGTTCCTACAGTAGAATATTAATAACAAATTGTGTGATGTTCCTACAGTACAATACTAATAACATTTTGTGTGATGTTCCTACAGTAGAATATTAATAAGAAATTGTATGATGTTCCTACAGTAGAATATTAATAACATATTGTTTGTTCCTACAGTACTATATTTATAACAAATTGTGTGATGTTTCTGCAGTAGAATATTAATAAGAAATTGTGTGATGTTCTTACAGTACAATATTAATAACAAATTGTGTGATGTTTCTGCAGTAGAATATTAATAACAAATTGTGTGATGTTTCTGCAGTAGAATATTAATAACAAATTGTATGATGTTCCTACAGTAGACACAGGTCTACTAATAACAAATTGTGTGATGTTCCTACAGTAGAATATTAATAACAAATTGTATGATGTTCCTACAGTAGAATATTAATAACAAATTGTATGATGTTCCTACAGTAGAATATTAATAACAAATTGTATGATGTTCCTACAGTAGAATATTAATAACAAATTGTTTGTTCCTACAGTACAATACTAATAACAAATTGTATGATGTTCCTACAGTACAATACTAATAACAAATTGTGTGATGTTCCTACAGTAGAATATTAATCCGTTTTGTTGTTTATCTACGTTTATTTTGCACTGATTTCAATATTTTTTTTAATCTGAGCAGTTTTTGAAGCATGATGCAAATTGAAAACGTACAAATTCACTTGTTATACCATTGTTTAAAAGAAAGACAGGGATGGTAGTGGATTACATACTTGTTTGGAGAATACAGATCTTCATAACAAGTATTCTTACAAATAATTCTAAACTCTTATAACTGCTGTGATAGTTGAGTCTGTATGTTTTTATTAATTACGAACAGTGATACTCGTATGTTAATATTAATAAGATGTTTTTTTTTAATGTCCAGTATATTATAAATTTTGTGAGGCAAAATATAGACTAAAGTTTCAATTTCACATTATTTCAGTACTGTAAATAAAAATATGCAGTCTGTTATCTGTTTTTTGTGAGCTGTTATATTTGAAGCTTGAACAAGGTTAATTTAAGTGTATCCTCGCAGCTCAGTGATTATGGTAGTTATTAAAATTGTATCACCAACGATAATATTAGTTCCATCTTAAGTCATAATAAAGGATCTGGTCCAATTTACTCAGACTTAGTTCATTATAGTGTTGTAATTATGTTGCTTTAATATTTGAGCCCAACTGTAGCAGGTTGGACTGTCATCTTAATCATTATAATTTCTATCTGAAGCCACCTTTTTAATACCAGTTAGGAGAAGGATGCCATTACTAAGGTAGTTGCATTTTATCATCATGAATATTAGTACTCCAGTTGAATATTGTTCTAGTTGGAACTTAACATTTGTTTTGATGCACAGGAACGGGAGAATCTGGGAAGAGTACGTTTATTAAACAAATGCGGATCATCCATGGTGCAGGCTACTCGGATGAGGACAAGAAAAGCTTCATCAAGCTGGTATACCAAAATATCATGATGGCAATGTTGAGTATGATCAAGGCCATGGAAATGTTGAAGATCTCATATAAAGACCAGAATAATATTGTAAGTCGGTTCTTGTACATTTGTTTTAAACTAACCGGTATTGTATTTGAAGATTTAGCATATTTGTTTTATATTTATATCTTTGATCAATTGTATAATACAACGGTCTTCCATTCTGTATGTTTGTTGCTTTGTTTCACCTTTTTAAAGGTTTAATTTCTCCAAATGGTATTCGGGTATGTTTGCAATACAACTGAATGTCTGTCTTGGCAAACAGGAGCTATCTGTATACTGTGCTGCTGCTTTCTTTGGTAACTGTGCAACCTTTCCATGGACAACATGGAGTCTGCTTGCCATAGGTTGAGAACTGCTGAATAACACATCTGTATTCGGTGTCATGACTTTGTTTCAAATCAGTTATTTGTGATATTTTTTATCAAATGAAAAACTAAATATTTATTTCAGAATTATTTATGAAAACTTAATAGTAAGCTATAAATGTAGACAAGTTTCAAAGATGAAATAACAGTGTAACTGACAAGGAATGTTGTAAACTTACATCTAAGGGGTTGTGGGTAGTATAGACACATAATAAACAGTGTAACTGACAAGGAATGTTGTAAACTTACATGTAAGGGGTTGTGGGTAGTATAGACACAATAAACAGTGTAACTGACAAGGAATGTTGTAAACTTGCATGTAAGGGGTTGTGGGTAGTATAGACACACAATAAACAGTGTAACTGACAAGGAATGTTGTAAACTTACATGTAAGGGGTTGTGGGAAGTATAGACACACAATAAACAGTGTAACTGACAAGGAATGTTGTAAACTTACATGTAAGGGGTTGTGGGTAGTATAGACACACAATAAACAGTGTAACTGACCAGGAATGTTGTAAACTTACATTAAGGGGTTGTGGGTAGTATAGACACACAATAAACAGTGTAACTGACCAGGAATGTTGTAAACTTACATGTAAGGGGTTGTGGGTAGTATAGACTATAATAAACAGTGTAACTGACAAGGAATGTTGTAAACTTACATGTAAGGGGTTGTGGGTAGTATACACATAATAAATTGGTTGAAAGTTATAACTGTAGCATTTAAGAGGATGTACATAAACCTGTGATTTGAACCTTACCCCCACCCATGCTCTAGGCTTGCAATCACTAATCTTAAAGATGTACTCTGTCTTTCTGCACTACTGACTGGTGAAGTTTCTAATTAAAATCAGTAATATGTTTTAGTCAGCATGTTACGAGCTATCCTAAATATATTTAACTTTTTGGTGTATCTTATTTTAATACGTTTTAACACAGTAAGTACTTAAATGTTGAAATAGATTAGCTTTGGATTCTGCTTCAAATTAACATTTCTTCACCGACACTGCATCACTATCCAATAGATCAGATCACTTTGTTAATTGATATAACCAAATCAGCTACATTGTAAAGTGATATATAAAACAATCAACCTGTCAAGTTTAGCATTATTGTTTTCAGTATTTTAATTCCTCACCTTACAGTAATCAAAATTATAATTAAATTAATGCTGTGAGAGTAATCAGTTACTTGAAACTTGTCTTTCTGGTTATTGCTGTATTTGACTATTCCAACTATTCAAGTAATTAGTATACTGATATTATTAGTTTGTGTCAACACAAGTTTGTTCAGTTTTGTGTCATCACGATTCATGATTACGAGGGTTTACTTGTGACTTGAGGTCTTGTGGAGGTATCATAACTGTTTCTTTATTTTTGTGTTATGACCAGTGGTTCCTGCCACTGTCCATAATGCTAGCAGCACCAATCTACTTTACTGGTAAATGAAGTGTAAACATATTTTCTATTATGTTGTTTACGAGTTATAATTGTTTAACAGTATTCTTTAATGTTCTATAAATTGGAAAATGTGTTTCTTCTTTGTGTTATATTGTAATTTATAATTTCTGTAACTTTATTCTTTAGTTTTAAAGAAACTAAGTTTACTTTTTCTACACCGTGAGTGCATTATGTTTGGTAACACCATACCAGATGCTTTCTTGAACTTGTGTTCCGATGCAAGTTACGAATGCATGTAGTTCTGGTATCCTCAACTCTGATCATGGAGCAAATGGTTGTGAAGCGGTATTTATTTTCTTAGTAGTGCCATCCATTTAACCAGGTGATGAGTTACAAACATAGGTGTACTAATTGATTTTCCATAAAGGATGAGACAAATTGCTGATTGCAAAAGTTAATGCTGTAGAATTCATTTATTAAAGTAATAGAACGAAAACATGGCATAACTTTATGATGTGCTTTATATTGTTCAGAATAAAGTATAATAAAAAAATTAAAATTTTATAAAGATGAGAGGATTGATACAGTAACAGGGCTAGGTATAGTAACATAGAAAGTATTGATGTTACAAAAAATATACAAACAAGATTTTTCAGAGCTTAGCGATTTCCTTTGTGCCACACTATTTAGTTAGGCTTAACAAGTGTCTGTTATTTTGGTTTATCTATAGTTCTGTTTGTGGGTTTGTCAGTAATTAGATTAAGTATCTTATTTTCTTCAACACAGTATCTGCTACACATGTTTCTTTCATTACACTATTTCTTAATGATTACAGTATATCAACTGTTTGAGCTTCATCAATTCTGCAGTGCCAGATGATTTGGATACTTGACTCTCAATCTGAGGGTTGTGGGTTTGAATCCCTATTCCACCAATTATGCTAGTTCTTTCAGCTGTGGAGGCATTATAATATGACATTCAGTCCCACTAATCAGTGTTAGAAGAGTAGTCCAAGAGTTGGTAGTGGCTGGTAATGAATATCTGCCAATTTTCTTTCACTACTAATTTAGGATTGGGTAGTGCAGATGGCCTACATGTAGCTTTGCATGAAGTTCAAAAACAGTCGTTTTTGTCATTTACACTTTTTACCATTAATTTTGTACATGAAGGCCCTTGGGGTCTGGTGCTTAACCTAACCCATTTCAGATGACCTAGTTTTTTGTCAGTTTTACTTTATCTGATCATAGACTGCCCTCCAGGCTTCCACTGCAGAATCTGCTTGGCTTCTCTGGTTTTTTATAAATAGACATTTTATATTATATTCTCCTTACATTGGGTACTTACAAGCCTTGCCCTGTACAGGCTTTAATTGTTTTTGCCTTAACTTGCCATAAGGCAGATTTTCTTTTTGGTTTTGTCATTTGGTTCTCCTATCCATTTTATTTTATAACTAATTTTTCAGCTTTGTATTACCTTACCAAATCTCCTACAGGTAATGTAGGAAATTCAGCAGGGTGTATCTCCTTTCTTAGGTATTCCATTTGTATTTATGGATTTTCATGGAATACCTTCTTCACCTTCCCTCCATTTTGGAGATTTTACCATTTTCAGCTTTTCCCCTCCACATTGTGGCTTATTTGCTTTTGAAATTGTTTCCAGTAGGGCACTGCTGTTTTTGCTAACTGGGACTTGGTCAGTTTTTTTTCTCTCCTGGCCCAATATTTTGGGACATTCTTGTATATGTAGAATCACATATCTGTGAAGCTATATTCAATTATTATTTTTCCAGTTGCTCCTTTGTTTTATTTTGAGATGTATTAGATGTCTGGCACCTTCCTACCTTACGTTTTCTGTCTATAACATGCTGTGATTTGCTTCATTGCTTTCAATGCTTTTGTCCCTTGAATCTGATTTGCATGGTTTTTTTCCCTTACACCACTTTTTGGTATGTGATTTTTTTCCCACTTTGTTCCTTTCCCATTAGGTTTGGATTGTGACTTGATTGATCTTTTATTTCTTGCCTCCTTCCCAACATCATTTACTGGAGTTTTCACTCCTATCATGCACTTTCCTTTTATCCTTCATATCAACCCTATTTTTTGTTGGAGGTACCTGGTTTGTTGAACACTGGGACTACACCTCATATGTTCATCTTCCATTCTTTGGTTTGGGTAACTGTTTCTTCCTTGTTGGGGTACTATCATCCACCTGTTGCCATCTTTCAGTCTATGAGATTGTGACTGGGTAAGGTATCTTTTACTATATATACCTCTTGTTTTTAGAGGTATGCCCCACAAGTTTGCCTGTCCAGATATATCTAAACTATTCAAGGCTGCACTGTAAGGTAATGATAACAATCATTTCCAAGGTCGCTGAATGCACATTGTTAAAAAGAGGTGTTCCACATGATTGTTCATGCAGTGCATGTGCTTTATTACTATGCCTGTCCTGGGCCATGCTGTCACCCATGTGACTTCATGGATAAAACAGAAGGGGATAGCTGACTATCCTGGCCATGGATTAAGTATATCATGTGTGGTCTGCTTTTAAAAAAACGTTTTTGTGGTCACTCATTGCACCGTTTCAAATGTTGTCATTTTTCAAGACTCCACCACAATTTTTACCTCCATTTTTTTTTCCAGTGGAGTATAAGAGTTCTTGTATGTTTCAAGCTGCTGGGATGGTGGACCATGTAGGCATCTTCCTGAATGTATGATACAAAACATATATAAAAGGATAAAAAAACATTCAGTTGAGAGTGGTATTATGGTAGATAATGTACCATATGACAAGTTATAATTTTCCTGTATTAAAAATATATTTTGATGGGTTCTTCTGTGTGCTTCTATTTTCTGTCAAAACTCAAATTCAGGAAGTCACATGACAGGAGTGTGTGTCACACTTTTATTGGTGGAGGTTTGATGATTTGTATGTGATACTTATTTCAGTCACTTGGTTGTGAGGTGTGTGGGAGTTTTAAGGCTTGTGCCATTAAAATGTTTTGCATATAAAGGGCAGCACTGAATGAAGTACCAATGAAAATATACTTTCAGTATAGGAAAATTACAACTTTTGATCTACTCCATAAATATGTATGTAGTGATTTAGATAGCTTTATAAAGAATGCTATGAAATAGTTATTGTTAATATTCAGGCTTTTTACAAGTGTTTTTAGGTGAGTGATATTTATGGGCATCATTTTGTTTCATTAAGATCCTTAATATTAAGTAGAAATATACTTAATGATAGTATATATAATGATTATATATAAATAGGTTGTGGTTCCAGTGTGGCTTCTATGAGATTTCACGCAAAATTGATTTTTGAAGAAACACCTTGGCCCCTGACTGTTAAGTTTTAACCCTTTTCTTTCAAAGATCTCCAGAGCACACAAAACAATTATTGTTAAATAACATTTTTACTCACTATGAATTTCATAATGTTCCTACATACAAAAAGTAACTCTGATGAGAACTAACTTTAAATTAGATCAGGCCAAAAAGTTCACATTGTGATAAATATATATTAAAATATAATTTTGTTAATAAACCGTGCATGTTGTTTTGCAGTATTTTTAAGTTTTAATTTTATCTACCTACCAAAGGCATGGAATTTGAAACTGTTTTGTTTTAAATCATAGAGGGAGCCATAGTAGTATTAATATTTTTACATAATAGTTTTTCAGATACTGATTGCTAACAGTGCTGCTTGATCAAATAATGTATATTGAAACATGAATGATATACATATTGTTACTCAATACTAAATGTAGTACCACTTAGCTCAACGTATTTATCAATGTTGCACCTAATGCAATTGGTAATAAAGAAGCTACTTGGCATTTTTAACATTTTCTCTATAGGTGTGAAGATATAGGTTGGCTAATTGAATACAAAACCGGGGAAAGGCAGGGAGTTACATGTAAATGGAGTTCAATTGAACTGGATTACTGTTATCAGTGAGGTACCTCAGTGCAGGTTGCTCTATGATTGCATTAATAGTGTATATGAAGAATGGTCAATAAGTTATTTAAATTCGTTGTTGATGTTGAAGTTTTAGGTCTTTTTGGCAGTAAGGAGGATGCTATTACCTCAGAAAAATATCTCGATTATTTGGTGAGTTGGGTGAGTAAATGGCAGACAGCTTTTAGTTATGACAAATGTGAGGTAATATATGTGGGATATCATTTGAATTGTAAAAATAATTTTGATGAAAAGAACCTTAACAGAGTTATGGGAGAAAAACATGTTCTGGTTCATCAGTCTCTTAAGCCATCTAAGCAATGTGTTGTTACTTGTGCCATGGTAACAAGAACATTAGCTTGTATCCACAGAAATACTAACAAAACGTCTTAAATTGTCATTGTTTAGGATATATTTAAAGTACTGTTATTTTTGGGTTTCCTACATTAGAAAGGACTTTGCATTGTTAAAAAGGTTTCAGAAAGCTAGTAGAATGATGCCTCTGATGGGTTGTTTTGTGAACATGAGTTAAGATTTCTGAAATTTTGACTTAAAGATTTAAGAGTGGATCTGATTTAGATTTTTAAGATTCTTGAGAGATTTATGTTGATGTACATTTAACAATAAGAATGGTAGGTCTAGAGGAGAGAAACATAAACTGTGATAGGGCAGGAGTCATTTTTAATTAAGCTTTATTTTTTTGACAGTGATTGGCCTTTGTAATGGGCTGCTTCCAAATGTGGTAAATGCAGTAATTTAAGGACTGGTTTTGGATATTTCTGTTTTAAAAGTTTTGTTTACTGGATGCAATAGTCTATGCGGGCCAACAGGTTTGTTGTAAAAGTGAAATAACTGTGCGTGCTGATGTCATTACAACTCAATTAACTGTGCTTTTGCAAGGAATGATAACTGACAAAAGAGTATTCTTTTATTTGTTTAAAAATCCTGGAAATGGGCAAATGTTTTTCAAAGTGCCTCTAACTATCAATATTGTCCATAGAACCACCAGCTGCGATTGCATCGACTGTGACATTTTTGAAACAAACTTTTGAAAGTTTTTGTTGTGCAGATGATGCAATACCTGAAAGTAATGTGTTTAAAGAAAGTTTGGAAAATTGGAATTGTATTAATGACATTTTTTATCTGTGAAAGCCTTGTTTGATAGTTAGGATTTATTTTGTGTATAATAGTAATGTGATGAAATATTTCTAGACTGATCCTTATTACCAAAAAATTGGGCTGCTTCTGAAGGTAGCTGGACATTGTATGCAGTCATCTTTCCTTCCATTGATCATCTCTTTTGCAGTTTTTCTTTTTTGGAACAGATGACAGTATTTTATGGGCCATGTACTTCTTTTATGACTTGTTTCATTCATCCTTGACTGGATGTGTTAAAATACTTCTGGCTTATCTATTCATTTGTCTGCTGGACATGACTATCACCTCCTAAAAAGTTTTTCCTCTTGTGGCTTCTGTTGCTTTCTACTGTTAACATCCTATTGCTGTTGGGAATGTAGATGACTCCAAGCACCTTTGTGTCACATTGCTTATATTACATTGCATTTCTGGACTTCATTTACCTGACAGTTGTCATTATGTTGTCTCAAAGAATGCTCCTTTTCCTAAAATTCTACATTGGGTAGGGTATAACAAAGTCCTTCTGCCCATTCTAAGTACCTACTGTTGAAATGGGGTTTTCACAGGACTGATTTGGCAGTTTGTATATTTTGCCTTTAAGACCTTATTGCTACCTTTTTTTTAAAGAAAACAAAAAAGCACAAATTACATATCTTTGTGTGCTTCTGGCCGTATTGTGCTGTCTTGTTTAATGGTAACTCATTGTACGGTTTCATTTTACAGATACTTGGTCAGTCCATTAGTTCTGTTGTTCTACTATATACAGATTCCCATTTTCTTCTAGTGGAGTGATAGAACCTTTGTTTTCTCAGTACCAAGTTAATGGGTATGTCAATACAGAAAAGTCCATTTTTGGGTTGTTATCCCACTGTGTGGATGCACATATTGTTCAGAAGCAGGACCACTTTATGGTGTAGTACAGGCAACATTCCACACCATGATCTGGATCACTCTTAGGGAAATGACCAGCTGTACGGTCTTGCATTCTCCTTGGGATGTAGATTTGATATGTCCCCCCTAAATTTGCTTATTTTGTTGGCTGCTTCACGTAAGTAATTCTCACATACCATATGGTTTTACTTGTGGTAATGTTTGTAGTACACAGATACAGTTTGCTGCTCCTACGAAACTTACAGGCTTGTTCAGCAGCCTTTACCTTCTGCCTGTCTTTACAGCATCATGTAGGAACTTCTTTTCAGAGTACTTTCAGTCAGGTTAAATTCTCTGTGGTGTGTGTGTATACAGATGTTTGATATATATATATATATATATATACAGATATATATATATATCAAGATTTTTTATCTATTGCTGAACAGTAAAATTTAATAATTTTTCATTAACTTTTTTGTTTTCTAGTGGTATATATTAAGGTAAAAGAAACTAATGTGAACCTTCAGTTTGTGTAGTACATTGCTTTAAGTAATAGCTTACAGTTGAGTTCTGTAGACCTTGTTGTATGTAGTAAGTAGCTTTAAATAATAGCTTACAGTTGAGTTCTGTAGACCTCGTATGTAGTAAGTAGCTTTAAATAATAGCTTACAGTTGAGTTCTGTAGACCTTGTTGGTTTGAAGAATATTCATGAAAGTATTAATTTTTACAATGGAGAGGTCAAAGTGTACATTTTATAACCTGTTTGCCATTTTCAACAGTTTATTAAACTTTTTCAGTGTCAATATATATGAATAAACTTAGCATCAAAATAACTTCTATATCAAAATTTAATGTTATATTAAGTTTTTAATTTTAGAATGAAATATTTCAAAGAAATTTTCAATCTCTTATAGTGTGAGTCTTCCCACTTTTCTAATTTATTTACAACCCCTTTTAGAAGTGCATAAATTACTTTTATCATATTTATTTTAACGTTTCAATACCTGTATTAGTTGTCTCGAAAATACATTTTTACTTCACCATCACGAAAATTACTTTGCACTTTGAGTAGTCAACGTAATAACTCCATATATTGATTTACAAATTTTTAGTAAAAATAATTGAAAATTTCTCTTTTTATTCTTGTTGTTGCTAAACTTGTAATGTCTACTGAAAGCTTGCCAAATTTTGTTAAGATGCACATTTCTTCAGTTATGGTATCTGTATCTTCATGATTAGAAGATTGTGTGAAATACATGAGCTTGTTGTGGGTTAAGTACACACTAATGGATTCAGTATGAACATGTTCATTGGATAATAAAACAACAACTATGAACTGTATAATTTGAAGTTTGATACTTGTAGAGTTTTAATTGTGCTTGCAGTTTTTCTGAGCTTTAATTTTTAATCATTTAAATCTTTCTATATACATAATGTCTACTTTAGATTCTTCATGATGCTGTACTAATTAATTTATGGAGTGAAATTGTGTTTTCTTTTCAATCTAATGTAAGCTAGAGAGGTTTATCTGGTTATCAACCTCCTTCACTAAATAAATCGTTGGTAGCTATCTTGAGTCAAGGATATATGATTCACTTGTCCTTGCTATAGTTTATACACGCTGTTTCTCGAGGGTCTTAACCACTTGAAACAAGGAAGGATAGCTTCAGGTGGTTTGCATAATTTATGATATCTTTTTACTATGTATTTTTCTTTTTAGCATAATATATCTTAGCACCTATTCTTGTTATCAGTGTAGCATGCAGAACATCATGTGATGGACTGTTCGTTTCCTGAAGGACTAGGCTTAGCTTCTTGTGTATAAGACGAGTTACTTGTTATTCAAGTCTGTAACAAACCACATGGAGGTACTATTTTGATTATGCAGACATCTTGATGAATTTATGGTAATCTGTGTCCTACTATCATATTATGGATGTCAGTCAACTTGACTCTTGTTGTTCTGGAGTTCAACATTGATGCTGTTCTGATAAAGCAGTCTTAAATTGGTACTTGCATTTAATTTTTGTACTTAGCCTGACATGTCCAACAACTTTTGCACGTATGATGTTAATACAAACTGTGAATGAAGTTGGTGTATTTGGGTATGTCTTAAGCATCACTGTATTATTGACTGTGGTATTATATACCACAACAGGTGTATGTGATACATACATATAGAACTTTATAAAACTCTAAGTACACTTCTTAAAATACTGATAAAGTTAATAGCATTATTCTTGTGAATAGAAAACAGTGAGTAAAATTAAACTAGCTTTCTGTCTTACATTATTTAATATTCAATTATATTTTAAATTCTTGATTTTAATTTTATATTTTTTCAGGAAAATGCTGAACTAGTCCGATCTGTAGATTATGAAACGGTCACGACATTTGGTAGTCCCTATGTAGAAGCAATCAAGTCATTATGGGCAGACCCTGGAATCCAGGAATGCTACGACAGACGGAGGGAGTACCAACTAACAGATTCAGCAAAATAGTGAGTACCAATAAATTTGTTACTTATGTATTAGATTTATTGGTACAGCCTTAAATAAAAATTATGTGGACTGTACGACTATTCAATAAGTGAGAAATTAAGAATATTAAGCAAAATATGTGAAAGAAACAAAAATTGTTTTCTCTGTAATTAATTCCTTCTTATAAATTAAAACGTATCACCTACCTAATATTTCTTAATGGAAATTTAAAAATTATGAGAAACACCTGCCTTATTAAAATGTTTTGGTGGTATCACTGTGCTTACTACGCCTCTTGTAGTTCATTCATTTAAGACATATTTCATAGATGTTTGATCAGTGATTAATAATTTCTATTTAAAAGTTGTTTGTTTTTATACAGTTGTCACCTACTGATTAACTTTTTACTGTATTAGATTTTTTTTATAGTACACAGTTTCTCACTCTTCGTAGTTGCTTTGATAGGTATTTATTACTGGATATGTGTTGAGAAGTTAAATTGTTATTTGTTGTTAGATGTGGTAATGATGTTATTTTAACAAGGAGTTTCTGATTTAACCAAATGACATTTGCTGAACTGGTTTCAGTAAGTTAAATGTGGGATTTTGTTTTTACTGCAAGTTTCTTATTTTTGAGGAAGTGAATTGTGTAAGAAGAGAAGGGTGCTTGTGAAGGTATGGTGACTTTCATAGGGGTAGAGTATAGTTTTACTGAACATTGGCTTGTCACCATCACTTGTACTGCAATTTCAATAGAGCTCTGTTTTCTTCAGAAATTCTTATACCATTTTATGGAATTTCTGAATTATTTTTCCCTCACCATATAGTAACCTAAATTGTGTGAATAATATTATGGCATTGTGCCAAATTTTTTGATATAGCAAACTATTTATTTATTGGTTATGTTTCAAAAATGTTCTTTTCAATTCATCAAAGGTAAAATTGAAAATATAATTGTAATGTAGAGGCCTAAAGCATTCTTTGATTTTGCACCTTGCAATAATATCTTGCACTTTTTGTCTATTTAAGGCTCATCAGCACAGTTGGATTAAATATTGGTCGTATTAATCAGATAATTTATTATTTTCACACACAACATGGAATAACCAGCTGCAAAATTTAGTCCTCCCTGTGGTAACAATAGCAAAGCTATTAACGCTACGACCGTGAAATGAACAATAACAAATGTAAAATAATAAAGTATAATTTTTCTCTACAACTACTATAAATTGTAATGAGCAAATACAATTATGTATCTTCACAGCATGAACTTTCAACCTCTTTTCATCTATTTTATTTTGAGGTTAAATTTTTACTTTGTTTTTTAACTATCTGTGTGTGTGTGTGAAAGGCAACAAATCACATCAGATGTCTATAGTAGAAAACAAACAATCAGATTGCCAGCATAAGCATGGGTTCAAATCCCAGTCACATCAAACGTGTTTACCAATCCAGCCATATGGGCATTAGAATATAACAGTCAATCCCACTTTTCATTGATAAAAAGAATAGCCCAAGAGTTAGCGGTGGGTGGTGATAACTAATTGCCTTCCTTCTAGTCTTACACTGCTAAATTATGGACAGCTAGTACAGGTAGCCCTCATGTAGCTTTGCGTGAAATTCAAAACAAACAAAAAAGTGTGAGGTGAAGTTGTAATCAATCATACAAGTCTAGATGTTCCAAGTGTTGGAGTGTCATTTGTTTTGAGTTTCTTGGATATGTAGACTAGTTAATCTACTGAAATATTTTGCAATTTTATTTGTTCTGAATTCACACTTTTTGTGTTCCACATACTTTTAATGTGTATATATATTTGTTCTGAATTCACACTTTTTGTGTTCCACATACTTTTAATGTGTATATATATTTGTTTTAACAGTAAAAAACAAATATTGGACAATTAGAAGTTATCTGCAGGTTAGTGTATGTCTCATCATAATTGACCTGTGGTCAGTACATGTGTGTGCATGCATATATATATATATATATTTATATTTCAAATGGAACTTTATATTAGAATATAAACAACCAATTCCAAACAGAAAAGCTAAGTATTGACATTATGTAAGTTATATTTTAAAAAAAAACAAGAATATTCTCACTTGCATATAATTTCTTTACTATGGTACACCCCTTTCCCAAATCAATTCAGGTGTAAAGCAAAATATTAATCTAAAAGATTGCAAAAATTAGTATAATGGTCTTTCTCTGTCTGTAATCAAAGTGGCTTAACTTGACTTCAAAGTAAACGTATCTGTTCAAGTTGCAACTTGCATTGTCATATGACAAACCAACAGTTGGGAATAAGATGGTAGAAAAGTGCAAGTCGGGAGAAGGTTGCAAGAAAATTTTAAAGTCACTGATTTTCCCTACAAGTACAGTAAACTCCATTAAGAAATGAAATGTGCTTTATATTATCCAGATCAGGCAGCCCTTCCTAACAAGGGCAAGCAGGAAATTGATTAAGGATGTCACTGTGAAGTCAAATTTGAAAAACATTTGCAGAGATCCATGCCTGGGATAGCACTTAGGGTGCAAACACCAACAATATCCCAGTCTCCAAACAAAGCTGATTTGTATGGGTGAGTGGCAACAAAGGACCCATTACTGGAAAAAGTTATCTTAAATCTTGTATAGTGTTTGTGGCAAAGCATGTAAATGATATGCAGGTGGTTTTGAACATGTAAATGATGTGGCAGGTGGTTTTGAACATGTAAATGATGTGGCAGGTGGTTTTGGACATGTAAATGATGTAGCAGGTGGTTTTGAACATGTAAATGATGTGGCAGGTGGTTTTGAACATGTAAATGATGTGGCAGGTGGTTTTGAACATGTAAATGATGTGGCAGGTGGTTTTGAACATGTAAATGATGTCAAGTGGTTTTGAGTTCTGATGAGACAAAAGTTGAGCCTTTTTGTCTAAATTCTATGTATTGCTCTGGCATGAACTATTCCAGCTGCCAAGCATGGTGGTGGCAACATCATGTTGTGGGGATGACTCTCATCAGCAACAACTGGAAAGCTTGTCGGGATTGATGGGAAGATGGATGGATGGTGCAAAGTACAAGTGAATCCTAGAAGAAAACCTTCTTGAATCAGCCAAGAATCTAAAACTGGGTCAAAACTTTACACTTCAGCAAGACATTGGCCTGATGCACGATGCCAAACACGTACTAGTGTACTTCAAAAGAAGAATGTAGATGTTCTGGAGTGGCTCAGTCAAAAACTTGATTTGTATTCATTGGAAAATTTATAGCAAGACTTGATGATTTCAGTCCATCAGCAATCCATAATGAACTTATCAGAATCAGAGCAGTTTTGTTGAGTAGAGTGAGTAAACATTACACCATTCCTTTGTGCAAAGGTGTCAGAGACCCATCTTGAAAGACTTGCAGTAGTGATTGCTGCTAAAGATATTTCTGTCAGGGGCTGAATATTTATGTAATTAGCAAATTTCAATTTCTGTATTTTCATTGCAGGTTTTGCTGACATTCGACCTCATTAACACACAAGCGTTAAATTTGATTTATTAGTTTTGAGTAAAAACCAGTTCATTAAATAAATTGTTTACAATATTTGTATTTCATCAGAATATGATGTTGGCTGAGGTACGCTGTTCAACAGGTTATCCATTAACATCCTCTAAATGTGCTACATTGATTGAAATCATAATTATTCAGTAGTTTGTATGGCAACCTAAAAGAAATCTACAAGTTTGTAAGCCGTATAAGTAATTGCATTTGAAATAGTTTGAACCACCAGGTTATAAATTCATTGTGCAATAATAGCAAATATTACTTATGTTCAGAACAAGCACATTTCCTGTATTAATTGCCATGAATACAAAGTTTTATTTAGTACAAAATAACTGCTACAATACGTTCTAAGCACATCCTTGTAAATCTGTAATGTACTCTGTGGTTTTTATGATATCAGCATCTTTTTTAATTTTGTACTTGTGTTTATATATATGTATGTATGTACGTATTTCACACAGGATCTGTACCTCAACTAAAAGTAGTGTTTTCTGGATGGCAGGGTAAGGAATAAGAAATTTTGGTCCTTGTTTCTTGGAGGTGTTGCATACACTGTTGGACAGAATGAAATGACCTGTATTCAAGTATGCATTCCATGTGATTGAAGTTTATATCAGTTTTGAATTATGAGCACTTGAAAAACAACAACGTGGTTTCACAGTAACCACACTACTTTAACAGCAATGGTCATGCATAGAAATTGATTCTCTTCATTTAAATTCTCAAGTGATATTTTGTGATCTTTTTACATTGTTATTTTGAGGTTAGTATCCTTGTTCTTAATCCTCTGATCTACTGGAAGGCTACTACTACCATCATCACCATCTTTGCCATCACCAAACCAATTTTGAGTGCTACCATGCTATCTTTGAACATGGCAGATGTGCTTGCCTAAACAAGGGATGTTAGATAGTCCACCATGATTGCATCAATAGCAGGTGCAAAATGTAGCAAGTAAAATACATCAGAATGTTACACATAATCGAGGGAATAATGTTGATTTATAGTAGCATGGCAAAGAGAAGCATGCATGGCTTAGACTATTTGCTGAATATTTATTGGATGGAAGTCTGGAATATGGATGAAACGGCTGACAAAGAAGAATGCTAATGTAGTGGACCCATTGTTTACACAACACTTACTCGAATCAACTATGGAGTTTCTGCTGACAGTATGGCCACTCATAACTTGACCAACTTTTTTCCAGTGTGGAAACTTAATTATTGTGTCAAACTGTAAGCTACCTCCTGTACAAGTTTTAACAAAATTGGGTAAATCCCAGGTTTTATGTTTGATCCCATGTCATCAAGGCATTTTGGTTAAGGAAGAAATCCTGTGTTAATAATGTTATAATAACTGTGTTTTTACTAATTTGTAAATACATTAAATGCAGAAGCAGTGTATGTTCATGCAACTAGAAAAATTAATAGTTGTTTCTGATGTTTTCCTCAGTACCACACACGGCCTATTTAATTTATCAGTTAACTTGTGAATACTCTTATAAAATAAACCTGAAAGAAGTTATCACACATAGTATTATTAATTTTTTTATTCTCTCAGTTATCTAAGTGACATTGACAGAATAGCAGCACCAGGCTATCTTCCAACTCTGCAAGACATCCTTAGGGTTCGAGTCCCTACAACAGGCATCATTGAGTACCCATTTGACCTTGACTCCATTATTTTTAGGTTAGTGCATTAACAAGTAATATACATGTTTGTTTAAGAGTTAAGTGAAAATTATGTGTTGATATTTTACATAAAATACTTTTTCAGTTTTTATTTATTGTGCACGTTATTTCTATTTTTGCTTCTTTCAGTTTTCTCTAATTCTGTCATGTTCTGTTTCTAGGGTTTGCATCAGACTTATGATTGTCTTGTTTAAATATACTTTTATTAATATTTGTTTAACTTCTGTTTTTCTTATAAAAAATAATTCACCTTACTTTATAGAATTGTTTTTTTATTGATGGTTAATTATACATATTTTTTGAAATTCTAAGATTAATAAAGTACTCATATGCATACTGCAACTAGGCTTTAAGCTTTAGATTTTCTAATTTTATAACTGTGGTGTGGTAAGTGTATTTATAATCAGTTGTTATGTAAGGAAATGTGTGCTTTGTCCATTTTTAAGACAAGAACAAAATTTAAAAACAGTTGTGTAATACATGTAGTATATATGCGTTCTTTGAAATTTTCATAGGTTTGTGAAAGTAAAATAAGTAATTTTGTAAGAAGTATTTTATTTACAGGCATCTAGTTATTTAATTCAACAATAATAATAACTATCTATTTTCATTAGAATGGTTGATGTTGGAGGTCAAAGGTCTGAAAGAAGAAAATGGATTCATTGCTTTGAAAATGTCACTTCTATTATCTTCCTGGTCGCCTTAAGCGAATATGATCAAATTCTTTTTGAGTCAGATAATGAGGTAGGACTGAGACATAAACAATTTTCTATTCACAAATAATAAAGTTTTTTAATTGGTAATGTAGAAAATATTCTTATGAGTAACTCTGTAAGTACTGATAGAACTATTAATAGGATTGAGAACCTTTCTCTGGAAGATATGGATTATCATACATCATTGAGGACATGAGCTATTTTTGGAGAATAAAAGACTTGCATCAAAAGCACTGCATTAACCCTTTCACTACAGATAAGTGAAATTGCACATCAACATTTTAGAGAATTACATTCAAAATGCCATTACTATTTTATATTTATAAAGTAGTAGTTTATATTTTTTTATTTACTTAAAATTTTACAGTGGTTACAAGGTTTGTCAAATCGACTGAACCCATACAGAATTTTATAGTAAAAAGATAACATGTAAAATATAGATTTTTCTTTAAGAAATGTTTGACAATTATTCAGAGGTTATAAATATTTCACATGTAAAATTTGAAAATTACCTTGCATAAGAGAAACGACTTAAAATAAAAATTTGATTTTAAAAACCTGATATTTTGCATACTAAAACCTTGTCTTATCTGTACAATTTTATGAAGGTTTATTTGCTAATTTATAAGTTATAGCATAAAAACTAAAATAAGTGCAAAATGGTTAAGAGGTCATGTCTGAGACTGAACCTGTGTTGAGATGATTGAGGGACTTGTATTTTAAGCACTTTTTGTCTCAGTTAGAAAGCCAGTGAAATTTTGGTTATAGGAAATTGTTTGTCTTGTATGTGTTATTATTCTGCATTCCTTGTGTCAAATGTAAGCACTGTTTCTTTTCTTTTGGCATACTTGTTGTTGTTACAAAAGTTATGGAAATGTGAAAATTAGAAATGTGTTAGGTTAGATTGGGCAACTTAATACAAAATAATAAATATTCTTCATGAAGTGTGCTTGCAAACAGCTTGTAATCTTGTTTAGTATGGTAATGCTTGTTGTGGGATTTTCAACTTGTTTGACATGATTATTAATCTGACATGGTTCAAAGGGCAGTAATAAAGTATTGATGGATGTAGACTTACAAACTTTTACCTATTAAGGATAGACAATAAACAGTTGTATTTTCCTGGCATGATTTGTAGTCATTCTAGAAAATAAAAGGGTAAATGTATTTCTTTTTGGTTGGTGTCATGGTGGTCATGGTTACAAGGTCATTACAGAAAAACATAATTAAAAATACTCGTGTGCATCAGAAAATTTCCAAAGTACACATACAAAATCTTTATAAACTCCAGATAATCATCAAATCTATTTTTAGAAAAATACTTGACAGTGAAAATAACGGATAACATATAAAGTCTCCATGTGTACTGTCAACTTGACCAACCTATGTTTTTGTTGTTCCAGAATGACTACAGATTATAACACAAATGTTTAGTCTAAATACTTCAAATCTCATAACCTGATACATTTATGTATATTTATTATATTGACCTTTCAGCTGTCCTGGCTGACATTATAAAAGTTGCAGTGAAGTGGCACTTGTGTTATTGTATGCAGTGGTATATGATTGACCTTTACAAAGTGACATGTCCTAGCTGTGTTTATAGTAGACCAGTATTTTGTAAAATACTGTTACATTGTGGTTATAATACATGATATCAGTGTATAAATTATTAGTTTTTACAAATAAGTTCTTAAAATACTGTTGTCTTTCCTAAAACACAGAACACTATATAAAGAAATATAACAAACAGTTCTCTTCTATTTATGCACTTTGTACCTATTTGCTGCTTACCATAGATCACTAATAAATATTTATCAACTTTTGCATGTGGAGGATGTGAAATGAAATTTTTAGGTTTTTTTATCCATAGATTTTGAAATAATGAAAACCATAAATTACTGTATCAATACCACCAAATTCAAGTATAATTCATCAAGCTTAGTAATTGTATTGTATTTGAATTAAAAAAAATATATGAACCTTCAAAATTCCTGAAATCTTAACCATTTAGAATCTAGCATGAAAAGAATGAGTGTGTGTATAACCAAGAAAGAATCTAGCATGAAAACAATGAGTGTGTGTATAACCAGGAAAGAATCTAGCATGAAAAGAATGAGTGTGTGTATAACCAAGTAAAGAATCTAGCATGAAAAGAATGAGTGTGTGTATAACCAAGTAAAGAATCTAGCATGAAAAGAATGAGTGTGTGTGTAACCAAGTAAAGAATCTAGCATGAAAAGAATGAGTGTGTGTATAACCAAGTAAAGAATCTAGCATGAAAAGAATGAGTGTGTGTATAACCAAGTAAAGAATCTAGCATGAAAACAATGAGTGTGTGTATAACCAAGTAAAGAATCTAGCATGAAAAGAATGAGTGTGTGTGTAACCAAGTAAAGAATCTAGCATGAAAAGAATGAGTTTGTGTATAACCAAGTAAAGAATCTAGCATGAAAAGAATGAGTGTGTGTGTAACCTAGTAAAGAATCTAGCATGAAAAGAATGAGTGTGTGTATAACCTAGTAAAGAATCTAGCATGAAAAGAATGAGTTTGCTGTCAAATAATGGGAAATTCTTAGCTTTTACTTGGTGATACACATCAGTGTTTTTCTCAGCTGCTTTGAAAACACTCATGTACACTTTGATTGATTAAATAAATTATATCTCAGGAAATAGAAAAGAGAAAATGCTCGTATTTTATATTGTAGGTTATCAGTAACTGGAATTTATAATGTGTAACAAACCATTTACTTAGATATCACAAACATCTGTAATCAAAACTAAAGAACAGTCAGAAAATGTGAAACTTTCCCATAAATTCTTTACTAATAAGAAATTGTAGTATTTGCTATTAAAACTGCAAGTCGTATCAACTACAACTTGTAATGGTCACAAGTTTACCAGTTTTATCTGATCAGGTAGCTAGTAGCAAGATAGCTACAAAAATATTCCAGAACAATAACTGTACAATTTTGGTGAGTACAAGTACTGTTAATGTCGGTATTCTGTGATGATCACGTTACATTGCGAACTCGAGTGTGAAACTTCTCAGATGTATTTGTCACAACAATGGGGAATTAATAAGCACATAAGATTGTGAACTTATGGTGTGAAAGGCTGAAATTTCTAAGGTATGTTTATCACAATATTAGAGAATTGAATTGTTTAAAGAGTAACTTCATAATTTCTAATACAGAACCAAATTTTCTATAAAACTTGAAAGTTGGTTGTTCTCTTGACAGCCATATTTTGAGGGGGGTATCCTTTCTCTGACACGTTTAGCCATGAAACTTAATTTTGGTACAGGTAAAACTCTAACCAATACTGAAAGTGCTGTTAGGAGTTTTCATTATTAAAACTGTAAAATTAAACACAAGAGGTAATAGCACATTTCTTCAAACCTGTGAACTTGTCACATGACTTTTACCTGATATCATCTCACTTGTGAACTATTAGCGTTACTTCCTGTATAGGTATAAATAATTTCCTCTGAATTAATTGTGCAAAGACCCATGGGCCAAGTAAAAATGTGTACACAAACTCTTCTTGGGACTTAAATTTAGTAGCCCCATTGGACAACAGTAAGTCTGTAAATTTACAATACTAAAGTCAGTGTTTGATTCAGTGATACAACGGGTAGCCTGATGTGGCTTTGTTGTAACATGCATTCACTTTTAGTCTCCCATTGGACAACAGTAAGTCTGTAGATTTACAATACTAAAGTCAGTGTTTGATTCAGTGATACAACAGGTAGCTGGATGTGGCTTTGTTGTAACATGCATTCACTTTTAGTCTCCCATTGGACAACAGTAAGTCTGTAGATTAACAATACTAAAGTCAGTGTTTGATTCAGTGATACAACAGGTAGCTGGATGTGGCTTTGTTGTAACATGCATTCACTTTTAGTCTCCCATTGGACAACAGTAAGTCTGTAGATTAACAATACTAAAGTCAGTGTTTGATTCAGTGATACAACAGGTAGCTGGATGTGGCTTTGTTGTAACATGCATTCACTTTTAGTCTCCCATTGGACAACAGTAAGTCTGTAGATTTACAATACTAAAGTCAGTGTTTGATTCAGTGATACAACAGGTAGCTGGATGTGGCTTTGTTGTAACATGCATTCACTTTTAGTCTCCCATTGGACAACAGTAAGTCTGTAGATTTACAATACTAAAGTCAGTGTTTGATTCAGTGATACAACAGGTAGCTGGATGTGGCTTTGTAACACACATTCACTTTAGTTTAGTCCTCCATTGGACAACAGTAAGTCTTCAGATTTACAATGCTAAAGTCAGGGTTTGATTCAGTGATACAACAGGTAGCTGGATGTGGCTTTGTTGTAACATGCATTCACTTTTAGTCTCCCATTGGACAACAGTAAGTCTGTAGATTTACAATACTAAAGTCAGTGTTTGATTCAGTGATACAACAGGTAGCTGGATGTGGCTTTGTTGTAACATGCATTCACTTTTAGTCTCCCATTGGACAACAGTAAGTCTGTAGATTTACAATACTAAAGTCAGTGTTTGATTCAGTGATACAACAGGTAGCTGGATGTGGCTTTGTAACACACATTCACTTTAGTTTAGTCCTCCATTGGACAACAGTTAGTCTTCAGATTTACAATGCTAAAGTCAGGGTTTGATTCAGTGATACAACAGGTAGCCTGATGTGGCTGAACAATTTGCATGATTTCTTCAACTTTCTCTGTTTTTGCTGTAAGACTGATTTAGGATACTTAGGCTTACCTGTTTGACTATATTTGTTAGATTTTTTTTTGTTACTTTCATACATTTCGTATTTTTAGGTCTTTTATCTTGTTTACATTTATATGTAGTGGTGATACACATGAAAAAAGACAATTAGGTGTAAGGTTTGTAAGCTTGTTTTGTTGAATCTTATCATTGTTGTGTAATTCTTGAGAAAGGCTGTTGTACACTGGCTTTTATTTTTCTCAGTTTATCAATATGAACTTGTCATAAGTACTGTAGTTCTGGTATATTTTGTGAAATCCATATTATTATATCTGCATTATGTTCTATTTTATTCTGTACTTTATTGTTGATTTTATACATGTATTTGGGAACAGCATGGCCAGGTGGTTAAGGTGCTCTTCTCGTAATTCTAGGGTCGCAGGTTGGAATCCCTGTCATACCAAACATGCTTGCCCTTTCAGCTGTGTGGACTTTATAATGTTATGATCAATCCCACTTTTCAATGATAAAAGAGTAGCCTAAGAATTGGTGATGGGTGGCAATGACTAGCTGCCTTCTCTCTTGTCTTACACTGATAAATTAGATAGCCCTCGTGTAGGTTTGAGGGAAATTCAAAAAATAAACAAAGCTCATTTTCAATATATGTCTAATCCAACTGAGTAGAATTAATACATCCAACAAAAATTGTGAGACAAATCCAAGCTGGATCAATCCAAGTTTCAACATAAACCACAATAAATAAAATGGCAGCCAACTGAGTTGTGAGAGTGTAAGATTATATTTAAGAATTGTAAGGTGCTAGGCATGTCATAGTGGTTAGAATGTCTGACATGGAACCTAACAGCTCGCACATTTCGTGAAAGATACACATTACATTTTAAGGTCGTGTGTACGATATAAGAGTTAAGTAGCTTTGTGCAAAACTGAAACCAAGTTATGTACATGTTTAATTTTTCAGAATCGGATGGAAGAAAGTAAAGCACTTTTTAAGACAATTATAACATATCCCTGGTTTCAAAATTCATCAGTCATCCTGTTTCTAAACAAGAAAGATTTATTGGAAGAGAAGATAATGTACTCTCATCTTATTGACTATTTTCCTGAATTTGATGGTAAGTGTTAAATATTTTGTATTAATCAAACTTCAAATACACTTAAGTGTAAGTTACTGGTTTCTTTTTGCTGGTAATATTGTGTGCTGAAGTCATATTTCAAAAGCTTGGACCCCATTTTACCCCATAAATTCCATCAAGAAATCATAATTATATTTAACATCTGTATTACAGAATTATCTTGTAATAAAAACAGCTGCAATGCAAGTAGTCATGTGACAGGAATGTACTTTTAATTAAAATAATTAATATTGACAAATCAGTAGTACAAGCATTACATTGCTTCAGATGCAGTGCGTTATATTACTTTTTTGTTGTAAGTAATTAGTTATTTCTTTCCTCTGATTTCATTAGTCCATAGTTTTCAAGTTAGGCTTATTGCTTGTACGTTTGACAACGTTTTTATATTGGTGTACCCTTTATGTGCCAGTAACATGGTGTGTTTAGTTTGACACAACTACTTAGGTTTAATAGAACTGTATTGGAACATAAAGAAGTCAATATTTCAGATCCACCTTTTTTGTGTAAGTCAGTTTTTTTTCCATCAGTGTGATTGTGCCTTAATTTGTCTGAAACCTTATGTGAAAGTGTACATTCTAAAATAGTTTCTGTCCAGCTTGCATCCATTAATATCATGCTAGAAGATAAACTTGTACTGCATGTTTGACACGTGTAATAAGATTATGTACTGTTGAAAGAATAATGGATTCGGACCGTGTCGAATGTTCGACCTCCCTTGTACAAAGTATATGGTGCAATGTGAGCCAAAGTCAGAAATTTGTTTTCATGCATATAGCATGTTAACTCTCTCACATTAAGTAGGTTAAAGTGCACGTGCAACCTCTTACAGAGTTGCATTCAAACTTAATTAAACTACTTTATTGTCAATGTTTATGAATAAACTTGGATTCAAAATGTAGACAGTAAATCAAATTTTAATATTATTTAAGTTTCAAATTCTAAATTTTATAAGAAAATATTAATATGTGTGTGGCAAATAATGATGAATTGCATATAAAATAACAAACAATATTGTTATTGATTATTTGTTATAGATGAATGGCTCTTTTAATAATGTGATATTAATGCAAGTCTCACCCTCCCAGCCGTGGGGGTGTATAATGTTACGGTCAATCCCACTATTCGTTTGTAAAAGAGTAGCCCAAGAGTTGGCGGTGGGTGGTGATGACTAGCTGCCTTCCCTCTAGTCTTACACTGCTAAATTAGGGACGGCTAGCACAGATAGCCCTCGAGTAGCTTTGTGCGTAATTCCAAAAACAAACAAACAAAAACTGGAAAAACATGTTACTAAATAAACAAACTTCTATATTTTAGTGTGTTCAGAGTGTAATATAAACATGATAATTATATTTTAGTGTGTTCAGAGTGTAATATAAACATGATAATTACTAGTCCTGCTAGAAATGCAGTTATACACTGTTTAATTTATGTTTTTGTCACAAATTTTGAGAAAAGATTGTGCATGTGTAACACATGACATAGTTTTCAGTATTAGTAATTCATTGTAATTTTATAACCAAGTAGGTCATGTGACATTCACAACTGTAAAGATTGTGATGTCACTTGAAACTGATTCCTTTCAAGAATGATGTGTAATAGCTTTTTTTCTGAAACACACTCATACACTCAGATGGTATGTCTTCAGATCTGGGATTTCAAAGGTGGCAATATCACTTGTATTTAATATTATAACTTGGTACACAAGAAAACAAACTTAGAGTGCAGTTAGTAACTTCTCTTTGAATGAGACCCCTCGGAGTGGATTCCTGTACGTAGTGAGGGGACCTCCCAGGGAAGGTTCTGTTCTGTCTGGTTACCTTCTCTGGGATCTAAACATCCACCCACGTGTTTGCCGTGCGTGGTGACCCGTGAAGGGGAGGAAAGGATCCTGGTGGTTGAGGGGTCCAACCCTAACACACCACTTTGGCCTCGAATTCCTGTAGACGGGCGGCCCTTGGGTGGCCCTCCTTGGGTCAGTCGGCTGGTCCACCTGGGCTAGAGCCAACCAAGTACCAGTGTTGGAAGTTCTCAACGGGTGTTGTGGACATTGTGCCTGATGCTGGTGTTTGGGTAGAGTGCTCACGAAACCCTGGCGTTGCTGCATTGTCCTTGCATGACTTTGTAGTGCGTTCCCTTGTAGGGCTCCATGGTGGGTGGGGTCAGTGAGTACCGAAACTTTTCACTTTCCTATGGATCCTTCAAAAAATTTAATTAAAATTGTAAAAAAACAGTCAATGGGTAAGCGACCACATCTCGAATACTCAGAACAGCAATCTCCAACATCAGTAACACACGTACCTCATTTTCTGATATTGCATTCTCTTTCAGAAAAATCTTTAGGGCAAATGTCCCCTTTTTTTATTCAAAAGGGGCTAGAGGGACTTGCTGGCTCTCCAGCAGTAAAGAAGCTTCGATCTGGTGACATACTGGTTGAAACATCCCAACACAGTGAACTCCTCTTGAAATCAAAGGTAATTGGCGATATACCTATCGAGGTTACACCCCATGCTACTTTGAATACTTCACGAGGAGTTATTGTTGAAAGGGATTTGAAGAATGTTCCTGAATCGGAGATTCTCGCCGGTCTTTCCACTCAAGGAGTTTCTGCAGTGAGGCGCATCTCCACTCACAAAGATGGAGTTACACTGCCAACAAATACCCTTGTTTTAACATTCACTTCACCACGAGCACCCGCCACCATCAAAGCAGGTTATCTCATTTGCAGGGTTCGGCCAGACATTCCAAACCCTCTTCGATGTTTTCAATGTCAGAGATTCGGCCACTCAAAGACATCTTGTCGTGGTTCCCTGACATGTGCTCGTTGTGGAGGCAAGGACCACGATGCCTATGATTGTGACATAAACCCACATTGCGTCAACTGCAATGGTTCTCACCCCTCTTACTTTCATTCTTGTCCAAAATGGTTGGAGGAAAAAGAGGTGCAGCGTTTAAAAACGACACATAACATTAGTTATCCTGAGGCTCGGAAATTGATGTCCACAATCCCATCTCGGACATATGCTGCTGCACTCCATTCCACAACTACAGTGGAAGTGCAGACAGATCTCTCTGTGCCTCCAAAAGAATCGTTTTCAAAACAAATGAAAAGCCTTTTGCCCTCCGTGGTTAAAACAGTAGATGAATCGACTTCCACACCCATCTCTGTTCCTCCCATAACTTCCAACAAACCTCAAGATCCATGTCCTTCAGTTTCAAATACAGGCATTTCTTCTGATACATCATTTTCTCCAACCACAAGAGACAAAACAATTACTCGTCTGCATCCTCAGTCGCTTGATTCCTCTTCCAATAACAAAAACCTGCCCACTCGACCCAGAGCAGGATCCATGGAGGTTGATAGACCTCCTCCGAAGAAAGACAGTAAAGACAAAAGACGAGGTCGTAAACCGAAGGGTTCTCCAACCACTTCACCTGCCCATCCTTAAAAATGGCCACCTTGATACAATGGAACTGTCGAGGTTTACGTTCTAATCTGGATGATATCAAAACGCTGATTGCTTCCTACCATCCTGTTTGTCTTTCTCTACAAGAAACATTTCTCAAATCTGCTGATACAGTCTCCATTCGGCAGTTTTCTCTGTACAGAAATGACAAGTTGTGTGATGGTCGAGTACATGGAGGGGTGTCACTTTTGGTTGATCAACATGTGCCCACCCTGTCTTTGTCACTCAATACACCCTTGGAGGCCGTAGCCATCCGTATTTCCTTGGGTCGTACCATCACTGTTTGTTCTCTGTACCTGTCCCCTGGAGAGACATATGATCAATCAGACCTGGATGCTCTCGTTGAGCAGTTACCATCTCCATTTCTAATCCTGGGGGATTTTAATGGACATCATCCCCTCTGGGGAAGTGCTGTTATTGATGGGAGGGGTCGATCTGTAGAGCAGATGCTCTCTGATCACGATCTTTCTCTTTTCAATACTGGTTCTTCCACTTACTTTCATGCACCAAGTCAGTCATTCACTGCCATTGATCTCTCAGTTTGCTCCCCTTCATTATTTTCCCATTTTTCATGGAGGGTTGACAGTAATCCACTAGGCATTGATCATTTTGAGAGAGACTGGCCGTGGTCGATGCCACCCTACCCGCGTGCCCCGGTGGAAGCTGGATCAGGCAGACTGGTCCACTTTCACTGCTCTCGCAGAACTTGATCCTGTCATCGTAAATCAGCCATCAATAGACAACTGTGTTGCAGCAGTAACTGATTGTATTATACATGCAGCTGCTCAGTGTATTCCTAAAACCTCGACACGTTTCCCACGATATCCTCGTCCATGGTGGAATTCTGCTTGCAACTTAGCACGGAAGGCTCAAAAACGGGCCTGGGACACTTTTCGCAGATATCCCACACTTTCAAATCGGGTTGCTTTCCAGCGGGCCCGAGCACATGCTAGGTGGGTAAGACGTCAAAGCCAGAAGGAATCTTGGATTAAGTTCACAACCAGCATATCTTCTACCACCAGTTCCAAGATCATATGGGACAAGATTCGAAAGGTTAATGGGCACTACACTTCTGTTCCCCTCTCGATCTTACTCTCTGATGGTCAGGAGGTGACTGATGTCCGAAACATCGCTAACACTCTAGGTGAAAGCCTTTGCCGGGTATCTAGCACTTCTGCTTGTTCCTCCACCTTCCTGGCCATCAAGACTCGGGCAGAGCGATCACCTCTTTCCTTTCAAACTGACTGTTTCTTTGACTATAATAGTCCCTTTACCCTGGTGGAACTAAAAATGTCCCTTCATCGGTCTGCCAGTACATCTGTTGGACCTGATGATATTCATTATGACATGCTACACCATCTCTCTCCTGATTCTCTTGATGTCCTACTGACTATATTCAACCGGATTTGGCAGGAGAATGTTTTTCCTGATGCCTGGCGCCAGGCTATTATTTTACCTTTCTCTAAGCCAGGGAAAGATCCAAAGACTCCTTCAAACTATCGTCCAATTGCTCTAACGAGCTGTCTCTGTAAGACCTTAGAAAGGATGGTTAATGCTCGTCTCGTTTGGTTCCTTGAATCAAACAACCTCCTCTCACCCACCCAGTGTGGGTTCCGTCGACAGCACTCCACCATAGACCACCTAATTCGTCTTGAAACATCTATCAGAGAGGCCTTTCTCAACCGCCAACACCTTGTATCGATATTCTTTGACATAGAGAAGGCTTACGACACAACATGGAGGTATGGCGTTTTGCGAGACCTCCATACATATGGGTTACGTGGCCATCTACCCATGTTTATTAAAAATTTTTTAATGGACAGGAGATTCCAAGTTCGTGTAGGTTCGGCACTTTCACGTTCTTTTGTACAGGAACTTGGAGTCCCTCAAGGCTGTATATTGAGTGTCACACTTTTCAGTATAAAGATAAATGCCATCACTGAACAACTCCCTCTCACCGTTATGAATGGGCTATATGTTGACGACTTTCACATCTCATATCAGTCGTCAAACATGAGATATATTGAGCGGCAACTACAAACTGCCCTCAATCGTGTACAGAAGTGGACTCTTGTGAATGGCTTTAATTTCTCTCTTTCCAAAACTGTATGCATGCACTTTTGCCGCCGACGACGTATTCACCCTGATCCTGAACTTCATATCGGTGAAGTTTTGCTGCCAGTGGTCCCAGAGACAAAGTTCTTGGGGCTTATCTTTGATCGTAAACTGACCTTTATACCACACTTAAAGCAGCTTCGGGTCAAATGCACCAGAACACTGAACATCCTTCGTGTCCTCTCTTCTACCAGTTGGGGGGCAGATCGCCGTTCAATGTTAAAGATATATCGTGCTCTTATTAGATCGAAACTTGACTATGGATCAATGGTCTATGGCTCTGCCAGACCCTCGGCCTTAAAGATACTGGACCCCATTCATCACCAAGGTCTTCGACTCTGCACCGGAGCTTTCCGTACCTCTCCAGTTCAAAGCATATACATTGAATCTCATGAACCTCCTCTACACCTTCGTCGTTTGCAACTGTCTTTACAATATACTTCGAAACTTCGTTCCTTACCAAAGCATCCCACCTGGGAATGTGTTTTCCTTCCTCGGTGGGCAGTACTTTTTCAGAACAGACGATCTGTCATTGCTCCGTTTGGCCTTCGCATCCGGGCGCAATTGGATGAATTGGGTCTGTCCTTGGATAACATTGCAGATTCCACATGTCGACGCATCCCACCATGGCTTATTACAGCCCCCAAGTGTGACCTTTCTTTCAATCACCTAAAAAAGGCGGATACTCCAGACTGGAAGTACCGTCTTTTATTCAATGAATATCTTTCAAACAATCATTCAGTTCCTATTTATACAGATGGTTCCAAATCAGGTAATTCAGTGGGCTCTGCTATGGTTTGCTGTGGGTCAGTAGTTGCACACAGAATCCCCTCTACAGCTTCTGTGTTCACTGCTGAACTGTATGCAATATCTCTTGCCCTTGATCATATTGCAGCTGAGCAGTACTCCAACTGCACTATTTATACTGACTCGCTTAGTTCTATTCTTGCCTTGGAATCACTCCACATTAGCTCACATCCTATTCTAGCAGATATTCGAAACCGACTGGCCCATTTCTCATTAGCAGCTACTTCAATTCAGTTTTTCTGGATACCAGGCCATGTTGGTATTCATGGGAACGAGCTTGCAGACATGGCAGCTAAATATGTATGCCTCAGCTCCATCACCCCTATGCCTATTCCGTACATGGACTATGGTGTTGTCTTCAAAGCTCGGCTCCGTGCCAGTTGGCAGTCCACTTGGAGTGAACAACGCGACAATAAACTTTTTCAAATTAAACCCAAAATTGGAGTTTGGCCATCTAGCTTCCGTAAAGTTCGGAGGGAAGAAGTTGTTCTCACTAGGCTACGCATTGGTCACAGTTTTTTAACTCATCATTTTCTTTTATCTGGAACTGATGCACCAATGTGTAGTTTGTGTAACACTCAAATCACTATCAGCCATGTTTTACTTTCTTGCCATCGTTACAATCCTCAACGACGGCAATACTTTAAACATATTTTTTTCCAGGGTCAGTCTGTAACATTGGACAGAGTTATTGGTGATGGTGACTCTGTCCACCTTGATAACGTTTTTAATTTTTTAATGGCCATTAATCTTTTTAATCTTATTTAAGTGTGGTATATTTATTCATTACACCTTTTTAATTGTGGCTCCTTTTTAAAGTTTTATTCTCTCTCATTCAATGCGACATTAAACAATAGCCAGAACATTAAATAACTCGACACCAGGACTGGAAAGGCCAACGTCAGGTGACTAACGCTTCTGTTTGAACTACTCGTTAGTCTTCCTGGCGAGTTACTGTTATACTTTCGCTGTATATCATTTCGTGCTTTTACAACCTTTTTGTACTGGCCATATTGACTCATAACCTGGAACCAGGACGGAAAGACCAACTTCAGGTGGCTGACAGTGGTTTATATACTACCTGTTAGTCTTCCTGGCGGGTTATGATCATTCCCATTCTGCTACAGGTTGGCCTTTACAACTTTGTTGACTGGATGTCGTCATTGGTTTTTGCACCATTTCCTGTTTTAATTGCCATTTTGTTTTTATCTTCAATTACCTTTACACATTTTACTCCATTTACTTGACTTTTATCTTTTTACTGGACATTTGGGTACTCTTTATTATGATTTTGCTGAGTGTCTTTTTTAACTTTTATTCCATTACATTTTGATAATAGCTACTATGACACATAACCCAGAACCAGGACTGGAAAGGCCAACTTCAGGTGACTGACGGTGGTTCTTGAACTTGTTCATTAGTCTTCCTGGCGGGTTATGATCATTATTATTATGCTAGAGTAAATAGTTTATAACTTTGAAGACTGGGTGTCACCATTGGTTTTTACACCATTTTCTGTTTTAATTGCTGTTTTGTTTTTACCTTCATTTTCCTTTACAAATTTTACTCCATTTACATGACTTTTCTCTTTTTACTGAACATTTGGTTACTCATTGTTGCGTTTTTGCTGTGTGTTTTTTAATACTTCTATTCTTTTACATTTTGATACTAGTTGCTATGACACATAACCCAGAACCAGGACTGGAAAGACCAACTTCAGGTGACTGATGGTGGGTCTTGTACCTGCCTGTTAGTCTTCCTGGCGGGTTATGATTATACCTTTTTGATAGAATACCTACCTTACAACTTTTTACACTTTGCCTTCTATCTTAACCTTGTAGACTAGGTGTCAACACTGGTTTTATACTTTTTTTTGTTTTACCTTCATTTCCATTTATGTCTTTTACTACATTTTTACCAGTTGTTTGGCGCAGATAGCCTCGTTGCTTTGTCCCAAAAAACACTCAATCAATCAATCAATCAATTGAATGAACTTCCCAGTTTATTCCCTCTAGTATCTCAATACAATGAAGTAAAAGGGAGTATGTTATAACTTTTTATGATATTACATTTAAAATTTAAACTGTTTTGTTATCAATATATACAAATAAACTTTGTATCAAAATATAGTGAATGAAATATTAATATATATGTTTTCTATTCTTAACTTCAAAATGAAGTATGTAAATTGTTAATATCCACTTGTCTGTGCAACATATGTATTCACTCTGACTTGATATTACATTCTAAATTTGATGTAAGTTATGTATTATAGTATATCATTTGAAGTATAATGTAATATTTAGTCTTCGGGCTTTTGTGTTTGGATAAAAAGAAATCAAACCCACTTGCCACGCCCTGCTTGTCATATTTCCTTTTTCATACATTGCCCACAATATATTCTATTTGTTAATACATCATTTATAACCATTAGGAAAACAAAATTTTAATTATCGAATGAGTTTGTTATTTCATCCGTAGGTTCAATGTTGCTATTGCTGAGTTCAGGTTGTATAGCTGAGGGGCTTATTTTAATTAGAAAGCCAGTTAAATGATAATAGTTATAGAACAATTTGCATTGTGCATGTTATTGGTTTGAGTTTTTAAGTGCATATTTCAGGGAAACAGTTATTTTGATTACTGGTAATATCATTTACAAGAAAGTAGAGTTTCATTTTGTCAGGAAACTAACAGCAAAACATAAAAGACCAAGTGAAAGTACTGAATATCTTGTTTTTTGTGTATATTTTTACTTGTTATTATAAAAGTAAGTGTTGAAGTTAGAAACTTGTTCATTAAGTTTCGATTTATCTGGATAAAAAACAACACAAGGTATGCTGAGGAGTATCTCGTGCATTTTGTATATGATTTATAGCTTTTATTGTGAGGTTATCAATTCGACACTTCAAAGAACAACAAAACAATGAAATCGAGTTAAAACAGATGTGAAGTGTTATGAGCCATAATTTGTTCAAGATAAATAATTATATTATAGTCATTCTGAAGAAAAGGGAATGTTTCCTGTTTTTTGTGTCTTTATGATAAGGTTTGTCAAACTGACTGAAACTGTGTAATATTGTAAATAAAGTATAAACTTTTAATATTAATTTACGAGAATTTCGAGGTTATGTAAATGCAAGTTAAAACTGTGAGTTAAAAAAATGTATTTTTAATGTTAATACGAAAACCACCTTACTCTCAGACCACTCAACATCTTCGTGATACTCTGACTCCATATATCTGCCAGCAGGTATTTAATAAAAGCACTTAATTATAAAATCTGATTGTATGTACTAAAAGCTTTCTAAGTTTCGTGAAGTTAACATTTAAATATATAGTTTGTATGCTTTTGTTACACAGTGATCGCATGGTAAGGCAAATACTGAATATTTTAACTTGTGTAATGGATACAAACATTTCTTAATTCAAAAGAACTGGAATATTACAAATTGTAAAATGTATTTTGAACTAATTACATTAAAATGAAGTTAGTTTGTATAGCTAAAGAGTTAAAAACTGGTGTTGATTGCATTAGCTGCTTTAATCATTACTACTACTGATATCAACAGTCTTGACTTGTACAAGTTAAATATTTATTTACAGTAACTAATCCTCATATTCATTGACTGCAGCATATTTAAAGAAATGGCTGTAAACTTGTGTTTGATTAATCCCACATTACATGTATATATATTGATAATGTTTCTAATTCTGCAAGTTTACTATGTCAGATGAAATTTTGCCTTGTCATTTTCATGAGATGATCACAAGAGGTTACTTTTTTGAATAAAGATAATTATAAATGTTTTCTTGCTGGAACTTAAGAATGTATCCACAACTTGTGGATGAAAGTACTCAAACAGTACCACATACAAGATATGAAGATGCAGAGTTGTAGGATGAACAGAATCTGTGTTTATATGTCATGTTAAGATAATTTGAGAATAGAACACAGGCTTATGTTTCTAAATATGGATCTGTCAGTGTTGTTACTTCAAACATATTTTTATGATGTAATGTGATCTTTTATGCCTTTTTATTTTTGTTTTACTATTTTGTACGCATATTACTAACAATGAAATAGAAACACGTGAGTACTTTTGAAAGGTTGGTATTTCTTCTGCAGGGTCAAACTTCCAAAAGCTCTCAGGTTTTCGGGCTTCTATTTTATTTTTATCGAGACTTCTTATACCTTCATGATTTTAGGACATCATAACTGTATGTGTACTGTGCTGTTATATTCTTAGGATTACCTGTGTTTTCATCAGTGTTATGATTGGATGTGTCTCAAACATTGTTAGTAGTAGTTATTCAGTGTACACCTACACTGGTCAAAGAACACCAAACAGATACCCCTAGGAAAGTCTTTCAATGATGACAGTTTTTCTTATGGTGCATAGAATAAATGTTACAATAATTTTGTACATTAAACCTATTTGGTGCTTTACTGTCTTAAGAAACTGACATACACTATGTGTATACCATTATCAAATGTTATTTTATTCAGAACTTGTATAGAATACTAAGATTATTTGAAATTTATTTTCTAAGTTCAACACAAGCTGAATTTGTTAACAACTGATTTTTTAATCCTCTAAAGGTGATAACTTGTATAAGTGTAAGTTCAATTCTTGTTTTAGGCCCCAAACAGGACCATATTGCAGCCCGTGAATTCATTCTCCAGATGTACTTAGATCAAAGTCCAGATCCAGATCATATGGTGTATTCACACTTCACTTGTGCCACAGGTATGTCGAAACATTTCCAGGTTGTACATTAGTTTTAACCTCATTTTCCTCTATAATGCTTTTCTGTTCATGAGTTGAAATACAAAAATGTTTATTACCAACAAAAGTTTGTCATATACAAACTATAAATATCTCTTGAAACTGAAATATTTTTATCCATAAAAGCTTATTCAGTGCCAGATTTTGATAAAAATTGCTGTATTAACATTTAAAGTTTGCCATTAAAATGTTTGTGGTTAGAAATGTAATGCTGGACATTTTTTCTTTTGTGTCGTTTAGTAAGCCAAATTATTTAGAGATTTTTCCACGTTAGTTTTGTCAGTGAATTCTAATAACTGAGAGTTTTTTCTTAAATAAAACTGTATTGTGTTTTCATATTCTCAAGTTAAATGCAACAGTTTCGGTGTTCTGTGTGTCGGTGAGATCTTTGGAGTACATGGAGATTCTTTTTACATAATTACTTGGTTCACATCAAAAGAGAATTTGATAAAATGTGGTCTCTAGAACCTTGCCAACCATTTCTCTTTCCTTGTTCATGCTAGTACAGTAATCCAATAATAGTTCAGATACTAAACATACTCCTGTCCACTTCTCAGTTTGATCAAGCTGAATTTGTTTATTCATATAATGGTTCGTGAAAAGAAACGTGCACCATCAGTTATGCCAGTTCAGTAATCATGTGCATGCTACAAATTTTGACACATTAAACATTTTCCTTGGAGCTGAGTAGCATGAAACTACTATCACAACTGTCATGCAGTGTCTTGAAATATTCATTGCTTCTAGGATATAACAGAACTCTGTGGAGAATGCTTTGAAAGGTTTTGAAAAGACTGAATACTTCTGTTTCTGTTTGATATAGTGCAATGCCACTTTTATATGCATATTTGATAACTTCATTAGTAAAAACTGCCCATAGAAAATTAACAACATTAGATGATAAAAGAGGCAATCTGAGTTTTTTCAGGAAACTTGTAGTAATAAACAGAAGTTTTAACAGTTTTGATTCTTTCGGACTAGACATAGTGACTTTCATTATTACATTCCATTTGAACAATTCATACATTGTGTGTGAAGATTAGTGTAGGTTGCAGTACATAGTTGTGTCTGGTCTCTTGTATTTATATTTTGGTGGTTAACTGTTTCTTGTTTGTATTTTAGTTTAGTCTATTATCATAACAGGTTATGGTGTTTTATGTTTCGACAGATTATCAAGTGTGCTACAGTAAAGTGATTTTGGAGCTTTGTTATGTTTTCAGAGTCCATGTCACTGTTATGTTCCATTTACAGCTCAATATTGAATAACAGTCTTGCGATATATTGTTTCCACTTCAGTAGCCTTGTTCATAAAGTTGTCATTTCTAAAATACGTCACTTCTTCCTATAGTTTAAGCCTTGTTCATAAAGTTGTCATTTCTAAAATACGTCACTTCTTCCTATAGTTTTAGCCTTGTTCATAAAGTTGTCATTTCTAAAATACGTCACTTCTTCCTATAGTTTTAGCCTTGTTCATAAAGTTGTCACCTCTAAAATACATCAATACTTCCTATAGTTTTAGCCTTGTTCATAAAGTTATCTCTAAAATACATCAATACTTCCTATAGTTTTAGCCTTGTTCATAAAGTTGTCACCTCTAAAATACATCAATACTTCCTATAGTTTTAGCCTTGTTCATAAAGTTGTCACCTCTAAAATACGTCACTTCTTCCTATAGTTTAAGCCTTGTTCATAAAGTTGTCATTTCTAAAATACGTCACTTCTTCCTATAGTTTTAGCCTTGTTCATAAAGTTGTCATTTCTAAAATACGTCACTTCTTCCTATAGTTTTAGCCTTGTTCATAAAGTTGTCACCTCTAAAATACATCAATACTTCCTATAGTTTTAGCCTTGTTCATAAAGTTATCTCTAAAATACATCAATACTTCCTATAGTTTTAGCCTTGTTCATAAAGTTGTCACCTCTAAAATACATCAATACTTCCTATAGTTTTAGCCTTGTTCATAAAGTTGTCACCTCTAAAATACATCAATACTTCCTATAGTTTTAGCCTTGTTCATAAAGTTGTCACCTCTAAAATACATCAATACTTCCTATAGTTTTAGCCTTGTTCATAAAGTTGTCACCTCTAAAATACATCACTACTTCCTATAGTTTAAGCCTTGTTCATAAAGTTGTAGTCTCTAAAATACATCACTACTTCCTATAGTTTTAGCCTTGTTCATAAAGTTATCTCTAAAATACATCAATACTTCCTATAGTTTTAGCCTTGTTCATAAAGTTATCTCTAAAATACATCAATACTTCCTATAGTTTTAGCCTTGTTCATAAAGTTGTCATCTCTAAAATACATCACTACTTCTTATAGGTTTAGCCTTGTTCATAAAGTTGTAGTCTCAAAAATACATAGCAATTTTCAGTCAGATATTTGTTTTTAACTTGTTACAGTTTATTGACATTGGTATAACAGTTTTCAGTCAGATATTTGTGTTTTTAACTTGTTACAGTTTATTGACATTGGTATAACAGTTTTCAGTCAGATATTCGTGTTTTTAACTTGTTACAGTTTATTGACATTGGTATAACAGTTTTCAGTCAGATATTTGTGTTTTTAACTTGTTACAGTTTATTGACATTGGTATAACAGTTTTCAGTCAGATATTTGTGTTTTTAACTTGTTACAGTTTATTGACATTGGTATAACAGTTTTCAGTCAGATATTTGTGTTTTTAACTTGTTACAGTTTATTGACATTGGTATAACAGTTTTCAGTTAGATATTTATCAATTATTTATTATATTTTTTATTGGTAAAGAACTTGTTATTATGAAATTATGAAAGTTGTGGCATTATAATTGAAAATTATTATAAACCTTTTTAGTAAAGTGTTCTGGCTGGTAATACATTTCATGAAGTTTGATTTTTCCAGTTGATGATGTAATGTAACCTTTCAGTGTATTATAAAGATAAATATATAACATATTTGCTAAAAGAAAAAGTGAGGCTAAGAATTTTTTATGTATCTAAGGTATGTTTTGATATGCTTCACAGTTATTAATGGTCATTTTTTTCCACCTTGTCTGATAAGAGAATGTTACAATACACTGTGTTATACTGTGACTTGAAAAAAAAAACCTCTTATGACCGTTTTTTTAAACACTACACTTAAGTCCAATAAAAGTTTAGATATAATTTATTATGAGTAATATTCATGTTTGTGAAAATATTTATGGAAAACACACTTTCCACTGATCAGAAAATTCTGCTTGCTTTGATAAGTTGAAGTATTCTCTTTCCAAGTATTATAATCTGTTATTTCACAGAATACTTTCCACATAACCTGTTTGCAGTAATAATTCTTTAAGTTTTAATATTCAGTGTTTTATGTACTGCACGAGGTGAAAGTAACTTTTATAATGTAAATTTATGCTGAAATTTAAACAGTTATTTTGTCACTCGTAAAAGTATCTTATCTGATATTATTTTTGATTAGGGATAGAGTTTGTACAACTCTTAAATTCAGCATATCTCTCTGTTGTCAAATTAAATGTATGAGAAAATACTTTATTACAATTAAAAGTTGAAGAAAGGACAAAAGTTATTTGATAAAAGAACTTAAAATGACCCATTTTTGAATTAATATTTTTTTCAAATCTTGATAACTTCAGCTGAACTTTAATGAGTTTTTAATGTTTATAGCTCTAAACTGTTCATGTAATTACTAGAATATTCTGTTTTCTACATTCTGTTTGGTAAAATAATCTACTGACTTTCAATTGTTTCTAGATACCGAAAACATACGGTTTGTGTTTGCTGCCGTAAAAGACACCATCTTACAGTTAAATCTGAAGGAGTACAACCTGGTGTAAAGAAGGATCTGCCTCATAAGAGGCCTATCTCTTGTATTCTGCATTTATAAACTGCTGTTTCTGTTAAGATGTAGGTTTTACTGAGGGATAAATAAATATATGCCAGTATGTGTGGGTGAACATGGTATTCTGCACACATTTCTGTTTTTCTGATTCTTGTAAGACGGGACTAACATTGAGGTGTAAGTTCTGTGTACATGTGCAATGATATGATAGAACTTTCACACTTAGGTAGGTGTGCTTTTTTTTCTGCAGTAATGCAATGTATTTAACTTTATTCTGCTGAGGACTAGCTATGGAGTTTCCAAAAACCTAAGATGTCAACCCTTGTTTTTTCAACAAGATAAAATTAGCAACACAACCAATTTTTTTCTTACCAAAGAAAGTTTTAAAAAACAACTGTGTGTAAGTACATGTGTGTGTGATTTAGATGACTGCATTGGGTGTTGGAACAGATAAAATGAATCCGCCCACTTGCAACTGTAGGATTTTACAACGGTGCTTAAAGGTCTGGGAACATAGTTTCATGATACTTTAAAGGTTCAACATCTCTTAAGATGAGCAGTATAGCTCTAGTGAGAACCAAGATGACTATGATATATTTCAGATTCTAGTCATCTTTGTGTGTGTGTGTGTATATAAATATATCTGCTTCTTGGTCTTATGAAGGAGGACTGGTCAGATCAGTGACCATAAGACAGTATCAGACTTAATATGTCTCACATATACAGAATTGTTTTGGTTTGTGAGGGTCAACAACAATGAATTGTTAGGTATTTTCATTTTGTACAGAGAGAAAGCTGTTATATGCATTGAAAAAAATTGTCACACAAATAAGTCATTTGTACAAAATTATTTTGAAGTTTTTGTTTTAACAGTATTATTTCTGGAAAAATTCAAATACTACCAACAAAAGTGCCAAATGTTATTCTTCTTTAATATGACATTCGTAGTTTTGAGTGTTTGAGGTAGTTTTTCATAGAAATAACTTACATAGCAGATGAAATATTATACAGGGCTCAGAGACTGAGATTGGCATGAACAAACTGAGACAACAATATATTAAAGTGAATATAATGTGTAAGAGGGAACGGTGGACTGTTTAACAAGTATTTTCTTGTAACTTGCTTTGTTTTTTTGTTATATATTATTTAATGCATAAAATTAATGTTTACTTGGGAATGCCTTCGGGTTCTTACGTTATGTCAAATAACCATTTTCTGTTTTCTATTTTACTTGGTTTTGTTATGTTTTTGGCTACTTTTTGAAGTTCTTGTAATTATAAATAACATGATACCAAGTTAACTATTGACTTGATTTACCGGTGATATAAAATGATTTATTATCAAGTAATTGTTTAATACAAACAAATTAAAAACCAAATTCTTGTCAGTATATACAAATATCATTTGTTTAAAATAACAGCATTCTCTATGGACAAAATGTAAAAATCTATCATTTCAAAAATAAAAAACAAAGCCAACACCTAAAATGCCAAATTTTGTTTGGTCAGTGGCCAAAATTAGAACGACTGTCCAAATCCAGTGTTCTTGTGTGTTTTTGACAATGATCTTTACATTTTTAAAATTTATTGCACAAATTTCTGTAATTGCATCCTTATCCATTGTTTTGTTTTGTTGAATATAATTTGTATTTGTTTATCAGTGAATTCTAACAGTAATATTAATCTTGCCACGTCTTGCTGGCTCTTAATTTTTCTGTACTCGTATTTCTACCCTAGAAAATAATTTGTTTCCAGTTTTTTGTTCACGTATAAAATAAATGCCTTTTGAATGTTGAAGGAGTAACGTGTTATTGATATGACTTACACATAATACCTCAGGATTTTATTAATAGTACTTTTGATATCTTAAAGAGAATGTCTTAGTTTATGTGTAGTACACTTGTTTTGTCCTTTTCCTGATCTTTTCTTGGTAGTTTCCTTAGATTATAAGTTTGTTTTTACATGCAGTTGGTTACTGTGTTTGTATGAGCACAAAACTTTCTAACAACGCAGTACTTGACTGATGTCTTTAATTCCAAATATGATTTACTGGATATTTCTAAATTTCGTGTATCCTTGTCTCCTTGGATCGGTGAGGATAGTTATTTTCTGTTTTAGGTTGAAATGTTTTCAGTTTTCTTTTTATTTTTCAAATTTTATTTGTATGTATGATTTTGACAAGTGTGAAGAAAAGTATTTGTTTGATGTACAATAAATATTTGTTTAAACAAAAAAATATGCAGATGGAAGATGAGCGAAGTTAGATGGAAAATGGGTGCAAACTGAATTTTATTATGTTACTGTTTAATTTATCCTGAACCAAACACTTCTAAATCAAGATGACATTGTAAGTTTTTGCTACCTTCTGTCATGGGTGAATTTTTTTAAACTTTGTTATTTCTAACAAAAATTTTCCTCTCATTATGCTTTATTTTCTGAGAATGAAATATCCATATGTGTAATTCAT
Organism: Carcinoscorpius rotundicauda; assembly: GCA_011833715.1. Classification (NCBI taxonomy): domain Eukaryota; kingdom Metazoa; phylum Arthropoda; class Merostomata; order Xiphosura; family Limulidae; genus Carcinoscorpius; species Carcinoscorpius rotundicauda. The sequence goes on along the minus strand of CM022399.1, from coordinate 6,310,299 downwards.
CTTGTATTGTCACTTAGTGGTTTGATTACATGCTGTGTATTGTTTCTAATTGTACAATAGCTTTTTCAAGGCAACTAATATCGGATGGAACTGTTTCAAGTATTGTAAAAAACATTGTGGATGATATTAAGGTATATAGCAGTCTTTTAAATAAACAAAATACACAAATTTACAATTATAGAATGTCTTAAAACATGAAATTTGTTTTAAAAGATGACAGGTACTAATTTTTTGTTTTGGTAAACAATAAGGATAATTTACTTTATAATGAAGTGTAAGATTGTTAATAAATACTAAAAAATCACAAGTTACAGTAAGTTTTGAATATTGCTAAACTTGTGTAGTTTCAGAGATGTCATTCTTGTCATGAATACAGTAATTAAAAAGTCTTAACTTTGTACTAATTAAGCTTTGAACAGAACTATTAAAATTGGATACCACTGCTTTTTCGTTGTTGTTCGCTCTTCTATTTAAAATATTTTCTGAACCCAAACGAGCCGTTTTTGCATATATAATTCTCAACAAGTGGGTTTCTCGACATCACTGACTACTGCTTTTTGTAGGTGGAATGTGTACGAATCAGTAACATACTGAACTCCCACTCATTAGTTTCCTATATATATATATAATCTTGGATATGAGTGAAGTATTCTATGTTAAACTACTGTTGTTACAGACTGGAATTATTGTTTTACGGTATATTTTTGCTGTGCAACATTTTCTGTTTCCTGTAGCTGTAAATATGAAGTGTGATGTTATGTATGTGGCATTTGGGGGAGTTCTGGTAATTTGTAACTTTATAGAAATTGCTTTGCCAAAGTCGTGTTTGAAGTTTTGCTGGCTGTTGTGTAATCCATTTGCAACTATCAAGGCATAACATGTTTATGATACTGAAATTTATTTTTAGGAAAAATAGTATTTGTATAAAATAAGTTTGTTTTTAATTATCACCTGTCTGTATGTAGAGAATTTCATTTGATAAGTTATGTGTACTTTAATATAAGTTATTTTTCATAATTTGCAGTTGAATCTATGTAGTGCTTGAAAGAGATGAGTTTGTGACAAGTTGTAGCTGTGTAACAAATTATATCCTTTGTTTTCTCTTCTGAAAGATAAAATATCAAATCTCGCACAACTAATGAAATACTTGTACTGATGAATTAATTCAAGGATATTGAAACAATTCTAAGTTATCGACTGAAAATACAAGTTTTTTTGTATATGGTCAGGTTGGTGTCACAACTTCTGCAAATTTCCACGTTTTGTAAAAATTCAACTTTTTCTCTGTTTATGAATGCGAAATCATTCTCGTACAATGCTACATTCAGATATGATTGTTTTTACACACTTCATTTTTCTGTTGTGTGAAAGAATGTGTGATAGGGAGAGGAAATAGAGACAGTTAAAAAGGTCTTTCCCAATGAAAACCATATTTACAATTTTCATGAATAAGGTTTTACTATGTTCTGAGCTTAATTTTTACTACATCTCTAAACTTCAAACAATAAATGTTTATTAATGAGAGATTGTAAGTCTAACAAAAATGAGAACTAAAATGTAAAAGAAAACTGATTCTTCCACTGTGTGCACAAAGGGTGGGTTTGTGTAATGTTTTTAGTTTTGAACATCTACAAACATTGGAACCTTTATTTACACATTTAGAATGACTTACTAATGAACTGTTTTCTGTTTTAAGCTGAACAGTTCTCGTTTTCCACATAAAAATGGTGATTTCAGTATCTTTTTATTAAGATAATAGTTCAGTGTATAATCTGGATGATTTGTGAAGTATGCAAACTCCAGTTATGTTTTCTGTTTAAAGCAACCAAGCAACAAGGTTTTCACTGTTTAGTCTAATGAACTAACAACATATGCAAGCTTCACTGTTCACATTTTCCAAATAGTCATTTCAGTAACAAGTCGTTTATTATGATATATTTGTGTGTAATCCTGCATGTAAGCTCCACTTTTCTTCTTAGCTATGTAAAATAATCATTTCAGTATCAGCTCAATCGTAGTAGATTTGTAATAACTGAGTAATCTGTGAAGTTAAGGATGTCTTGTATGAAGTATTTTTAGAGAGTTCGTGAAGGTGACTCGTGCTGCACAATTTGAATGTGATAAGTTACTAGTGAAGGAAGAATACGTTTTTTTGCTCTTGCTACACAAAAGCATTGTACAAGGAAGTGTAACTTTTAAAATAATGAAAAGTTTTAAACGCTTTAACGTGTTATCATTTTGAAATGAGATGCACCCTAAAATCATTATTTTGTTCTATTTCCCTTCAAACTAAAATTAATAGAATGTGTTTGTATTAAAACTTTAAGCTTTGAATACTCATCTCAAATTTATAAATAAAGTTCATAATTTCAAAATAAGGTGTTTGTATTATATTTAATGTATTCATAGTTTTCTCACCAGATGTTTATCAAATGATATGAGTAATGGTTTGGCTGTATAACAGTAGGTTGTAAAGTAGATGTCTGTATTAATTTCCTGCATTTGTAAACAAACAAATGCCCCACTTACCTGTGGTTTAGAGTTTATAAGAACTTACTGTTTCTATACATGTTTTAAGTTAATAATTACTTCAGTCTGTATTAAATTATCATTTGTTCAGAATTGAAGCTGTTTCCTGTTTCTCACGTTTTTATTTTTGCTCAACTTGTACACAAATTTAGTAGCTGTGAGTTGGCAGTGTGCCAACTTCATTTAGTGGGCACAGCGATATACAAATATTCAGTGGCTGAGATTAGTTATGAAGTTTGGTTTATCATTTGTACTTATTTGAACCATAAAATACATTAATATATTGAAATTAATAATTTCGAATTATTAAAGATTTCCATTACACGTTTTTCATATTTTTAAATTAAAACTAAGAAATTTGTCAGTGTTCGGAAATCAAGTTGATATTTAATAATTATATACATTTCAACTCATGAATACAGGTGGCAGGAAGAATTGGGTCCGTGCAGACATGCATGCAAATTTATGGTTTCACACTGTTTTACAGTTTTTACGGGCGTTTTGTTTTACAACTTACATACAAGGGAATCATCTTTTCATGTTTTAAAATAACTTCTTTAATTATAAGTTTACATAACTTCCGTTCACACCAAACATGGTTACCATTCCAGCCTTGGAGGCATTATAATGTTACAATCAATCCCACTATTCGTTGGTAAAAGAGTAGCCCAAGTATTGGCGTTGGGTGGTGATGACTAGCTGCCTTCCCTCTAGTCTTTCAGTACTAAATTAAGGACGGCTAGCGCACATAACCCTCGTGTACCTTTGCGCGAAATTCAAAAACAAACTACAGTTATTGAACAATGTTTAAAACCAAAGACGATATTTATTCCCATTCCTACGGGCTCGTGGGTCGTACGTAAATACACGTGGTAACTGTAAAGCTACTTATATTGGTAAAACTACGTGTCACCTTCCATGACGTGCATAACAGCACAGGAATTTCAGCTGGAAGCGAATGTGACTTGTTTCCAATTTTACAGTTAGAATAACAATCGTACTTTTTGAAATTCACGTCTTCAGACCACAGATTATGAACTCTTTATTAAAGAAAGAAACTAAGTTGGAGAGGTCGGAAGACGTGTAAAAATAATGAAAAAGTTCAAAATTTGAAAAATACGTCAACAAAACTTTTTGCAACGTTTCGGGCAAAACCCCTCGTCAGGCAGTGTAAAGCATGTTACACAGAAAAATGACCTCGGTGAATCGTTGAATAATTAAATTATTACTGAAATAAATTCAATAAGTGATAAAATATCGATACTCTTCTGTGACCATTTCATTTCTAAAATTCTATTTGTCTCTTTAGTGCCCCCCAGTGGCTCAGCGGTATGTCTGCGGACTTACACGCTAAAATCCGGGTTTCGATACCCGTGTGAGCAGAGCACAGATAGCCAATTGTGCTTAATTCAAAACAACAGTCTCTTTAGTGCGTGTTTTCAATCAACTCCCACAACGTTTCTTAACGTGCTTCACGCAGTATTTAATAATTTAGAATTCATTTTCTAACCATTTAACGACTCTATCTAAGCCTTTTTTCTTCTATATAACACGGTTTGAAGTGCCTCATGAAGGACTTTTGCCCGGAACACTGCTCTCGCTGTTACTGGAGGTTTTTGGGTGTAAGATTTTTGTTCCCTAAGAAACATTAATCCTCTGGGGTGCTCGAAGACTAACTAGTCCTCCTTCAACCCCGCACACGATAGAAGTTAAAAGGTTAACTAAATGAATGGATGATGAGGATAATCGGAAAGGTGGGAGTACATGTTAATTAAGTAAATGATAGTCTGGTCTGGTAGGCGTAGCAGGCGGCAAAGGGAAGGCAAGGCAAACCCCAAACGAAGCAGCAGATGAGAAGAGACGACGAGAAGCAAGCCGGATGAAATACAAACAACAGCCAAACGGGCCATTTCAGGGCCGGGCATGGATCGATGGATCAAAGTGCCCTGGCAGGTATCTATGGATCCAATGCCTCAGATTTAGGTGTGGGGGAAACGGGAGTACCTCGAGTAAACCCACTTTCACTAGACGGGACCGAAAGAAGTCCGCGTAGTGCCCTCGAGGTATGCTGGTCTTGGGAGGTGGACAGGACCTGAAACGAGACTTAAAAACCATATATGTTATTGAAAGAGAATCAAGAATTATGTTGTGTTAGACTGATTGAGAATAAAATTAAATGGAGATAAGTATTTACACCAGGATTTAGGAGTGGCAGCTATGTTTTTGAAGTCGGAAGTGAGTGTGTTACGATGAGTTGATTTTTTAAAATATTTGGAAACAAGTTTAATTAAACGTTTGGAAATTGGTAAGATTTTAGTGTGTGTCTCAACAGGTGTATAATGTGGCAGGAGGTGAGCGAGTCGTATAACTCGGTTTTGAATTATTTGCAATAGTAATACTTGATTCTTGTTAATGTTACCATGGCTCCATATTCCATTAGGGGTCTGATGAATGTTTTGTGAATATGTAGAATAGTTTCAGACCAACAGCCATGGGTGTAATGACTAATTTTGCAGAGGTATGAGATTCTGGTCAGCACTTTCTGACGTTTTTGAAATGGGAGTTCCAGGTAAGTCCTGTATTGATTGTAATAACAAGGAATTTAGCGGTGTTAGAGAAGGAGATAGGGGTGTTACAAAGATAAAGTTTTGCAAGCTTTACTCGTTTTAATCTCTTGTTGAGCCTACGGTGGAGGATTATAGCGTGGGTTTTAGAGGGATTGAGCGTGATTTTCCATTTATTGCACCAGTGAGTGATACTGTCTAAAACTTTTTGCATTTTCTTAGCCGCTAGAGGGGGTCCCATGAAGTGGACCATAAGGCAATGTCATCGGCATATTGTGATACATAGGTATATGACATGGTCGACTGTGGTAAGTCATTGTCAAAGAGTGAGTATAGTAGGGGGCTAAGAACCGATCCGTGTGGGACATCTGCATTGAAGGTAAATTCAAATCTTTCTCAGTCATTTATCCTAACTCTAGCCGTTCGGTTTTCGAGGAAATTTGAAATCCATCTAAGGAAAATGGGGGTGTTTAAAACTTTGAGAGCTTATATCTTGAGCCATTGTGCCAGACAGTATCTAACGCTTTTTGTACGTCTAAGAATACCGCGACAGTGGCTTGGAGTTTATTGAACCCTGTAAAGCTATACAAGGTGATCTGCAGTTTGTCTATTTTTGCAGCCAGCATTCTGAATATTTGATAAGGTATTTTCGTTTTCTAGTTTCCGGAACACTGCAAATAAATATGAAGTTTTGGTTTAGACGTGTGTTTTATTATTTCAAACGTTTTTTTTTTCATTCTTTATTGAAGGAAGCCTCCATCTTCAATGATCATTCAACACTTAATGACATCAACTCCTCCATGTTGTCATTAATGTAAGCAATTTGAGATTCTCAGCGTTTTTATTAATATTCATTATTATTTTAAATAATGTCTTAAACTGTTTCCTTAATGCCACATCTTTTTAGGCACATTCTATTGTATACAGGGTGGCCCGTAAGTCCATACCCATCCATATATCATGTATCTGTGTGCTGTCTCTCATTCTCGCTGCATAATATTATGCGACGCAATGTTCTGTGAGACAATTTCCTAAACACAGCAGGGGTTATTGTTCCAAATGCCGCGGTAACAACTGCCTTCAACTCAACACCATAATTGAATACAACATATGGATGGGTAGGGACTTAGCACCCATCCTGTAGTTTCATTGTTAGTTTATTTAAATTATTCCATTACGTTGTTACTGTTTAACTCTGTTGTTTCTAAACTTCCAATTCAATACGAAAACTTGTTTAATAGAGTACCAATAAAATGACGTCACACATTTTCTTCTGATTCCAAACAAACGTCATCATTTCGTTCTCCAAGCAACATGTCTGTGATAAGCGAAGAACGAGACATATAATGGTACGGTCAGTAAATGGCATATTCTCTTATGCCAAACTGGTAATTATCGCGTTCATTGTCCAGAACAAGAAAGTTTGCAAAACGGTGTTGTGGGTGTTCTGTTTGAACAGTGTTATTTAGTGGGTAAGTGATAATGATACAGAAATAAATATTGAGTTGTTTAGGCTGCAAACGAAACGAACCACTGTAGTAATTTGTTAAGTATAAATATAACTTGTATAAAAGGCCTTCAAAAATGACGGGAAACCATGTACAAAAGATAAAAGACAGTTGGGAGTAATAAATGTTTATTTTTTTTTGTTTTAAGACAGAGTAAGCAATTGTATATGTTCAAACACCAAAAGAGTTTTTATTAATTGACATTTATTTATCGTGTGACCCTTTAAATACTGACTCGTAATATTGTAGTCTAATTTAATCATTAGGCCTAATGCATACTATTTTTGTGTTTGTTTCTTGATAAAGAAGGTGAAGGAAAGGACATCGGACAATTGAACTACTGACTACCACACGTTTTTCATAGCTGTTAAGCTTATGTCTAGGTTTATTAATAATCTGAGTGACACTTGGTATTGAGAAAAATCAGAAGACAGTGAAGTGTGGGAAACCTCGTATTGCTTTGTATCTAAAGAAGGTTGGTAGTGGTTTAGGTGAAATGGTGCTAGTTAAAGGATAATATTAAAATGAAGTTCAGAATAACTTGCACTTTTTCTGACCTCTTTCAGAGCACCATCCATAAAAGTAATTCTTGTAATATTCGATTGATATATACATACAATTCTCTTTAGTTCGTTAGTAGAAAGTTCTGTACTTTCAGTTTCAGTGTAGTATCAATTTTCATTAGTTTTTACAATCGTACGAGAGTGATTTTGGAAACTAATGTAAATTATTTAAATGTACGTGGTACCTTTTTAAATATGTATTTTTGTGACTAGCAAATATGCTCGGTTTCGCTTGGGTTATCAGCTTATCTGAACAGATTTTAGCATAAAAGTTTAACCTATTTACTTTTGTTACTAAACGACATGGGATAAAAACTGTTTTTGAAGCGCATTGTTACCAACACGCACTAGCTTATTATTATTATGTTAAATAAGGAATCATATCTTTTCCATGTGGTTTTTCGCTAGCTTACCTCATAAATGGATGCACATTCGTGCGGTCACGTAGATGAGTAGTAATACCCAGGCGCACTCTTTCAGAGACCACTTAGTATGGGTTCAAATTTTCCATTTTCTAAGTCGCTGATTTTTCAGTCGACTGACCATCAAAGAGCAGTTTCAATCGTGATAGTTATGGGGTTTTTATCAGTGTGACAGTCAATGGCCACAGTAGGTAGACTTTTCCTTCACTGAAACTTTCTGATTAACAGTCTTCTCTTTGCCAGTTGAAGTAAGATAGTACAACACAGAGCTCTCAACATGTCAATTTGCGGTTTCTGGAGTGACCAATGGTGTGGCTGAACAGTTCCTTAAAAAAAATTCATTCTGCATCTGTAGCTGATGTAGTGTTTAATATTATTCACGTAATATTTTTTGTACTTTCTATGAAAATTCTTACAATTATTAATATACTCTTCTCCCATTGATTTTTTGCTACTTGACCTACTCTGTAAGCAAGAAAAATATGTTTGACGATTCGTCTGATTGAAAGTAAGGTTAATTGAAATAAAATAGTAACACTATGAAACAAAATGTTTACTTTTTCTTGTTTTCTTCTGAGCAGAAAGTGTTATTTCCCAATTTCTTATGCCTAAAGTAAATGGAAAAGACCTATTATTCTCTTCAAACTTTGCTTTTGTGAACTGGGAACGTATAATAAAAACATGATAGGAAACTCTATTTGGGGGCTGACACGTGAAAGTAATTTCCATTAGAGTCGCAAATCTCAAAAAACTACTCACTTATAAACGTTTTTGTTCATTTTTGTATAACTTTAGTATAAATACATGTAAATCTTGATTCATGTGTTGTTTCATTCAGACCTTATGTAAATAAAAATGTGTAAAGTTGCATTTGTTTATGTTTGTTTATACCAAATTTATTTAAAAACCAGCCACGAAACTAAGGTCTGTACTATGTAAAAACTGCACCGACAAACACCAACATTATTTATAAAATACAGTGTAATAACTGCCACGACTTCTATATAGGAGAAACAAGTAGAAAAATGGAAACGAGGTTCAAAGAACATAAAAAGTCACCTTCACACGTTTTTCGAACACTGCAAATTAAATAAGCACAACATAACCATAGAAAACACCCAAATACTAAATAAAGACACCAACAAAATATTAAAGAAGCCTTACTTATACGTCAAATCAAGCTCTAAATAAACCAATACAAAGGAATACATGTATTAAAATATATATTCAACATCTAAGCATATCCTCTATATTTTTACACTCAATTACACAACCGCCTTCAAACATGTGGTCAGATAGCGGTCAGTAACCCTTTCTTTGTTTGTGAACCTGACGATGACTGAAGAAGGTCGAAACGTTGCTCGCTCCTCTACATAGTGCTTTCTTTATTCATATCGGCCATTTTTGAATATATGAACTTACTGATGATTGTTCTAAATGAAATTGGAAATAGCGCTTTGTTTTTATACTACATTAAAGCTTTAAGAGATTTCATGAAACATGTATGCACACACACACACGTTTTGATTTTAACCGGGTAATAATATTATTTACAATGTATTAATACCTACAGTATAACGACGAATTTTGAAAGACTACAAGAAATTGTACCAATCAATCTGATAAGATAGAATGACAAGAACACCAAAATCTGATCTCTCGAGCTCAGACTCGTCTCAAAATATAATATTGAACTGAAGCGGTAGAAACATTACAGGAGTAATTATACCTATCTCGGTAGGTGGCGTGGTTATACTTATAAATTTGTATGAATTGGAATGTTGTCCTTTTAATTAATATGCAACATTCAATAGTTATTTGTTTGCGGAATGTAAGGATTGTGGGGTATATTATTAGGGCTCTGACTTGATTTTGCTGCAAGTGAACGTTTTTGGAAAATCCGTTTATTTTTAACTTTTAGTCTAATTTAGGACGGGAAATAAATATCCAGTTGGTAAACAAGACAGAATTTTTTGTGAATAAATGTTTGTTTGTTTACTTGTTTAGTTTATTTTTTCTACATTTGTTTGTGTTCACGTCGTTTTTCACATAACATGCCCTGAACAATGCACTTTCTGTACAGATGTACCTGACCAGAATACCACTTTGACAAAACATAAAGGCTGACTATCGCCTGATACGAGACAACACCACAAAATGAAGTTTTACCAATTGTAACATCATGTTTTAGAAAGCTGCAATGTAACAACGCCACATCGTCAAACCATGTTGTTCCCATCTTATTTCACTCCATGGGATGACGAAATATTATGAAAAAGTTTACAGACTTTCCAATAAACTAAGAATGAACACGTGAACTATTTTTTATGCACGTGTTAATTATAAGTTTTATGAGGTACCACTGTACACTTTTTTATTGAATGAGCATCAGTAAATGTAGGATCAAGATTCTCTGTTGATACCTATGAATAATTGAGTAAGAGTACATGAAGTTACAGTCAACTCATCATCATTACTAAGGTTTGGGAAAGAACGTAAAGTGTCAATGCACTCTTTGTACTCGCATCTAGTTTATAATCACTCAACAGAACCTTATGGAGAATACGGAGAGAGATTAAAAAACATCACTGATGTTGTGGGTTATTTTATCTGGTAAAGACCTAAATCAAGTTGTGGTGTAACGAAAATGCTTTGTGGTATTAATGCTGATCACAAGAAAGAACACTAATGTCAAATATGTGTTGAGAAAAATGAATAAAGCAGTTTACAAAATACAAGACGACAGATAGTGCAAACCAAAACTTAACCACTCTTAATGCTTTTGAAAGTACGCCGGTTCGAGAAATACGAGCTACGTAACTTTAGAAAAAAATTTGCCAGCAGAAAGTCAACTTACAAAAGAGCCAGGATTCGTATCTAGACCATTTAGATACAACCACCTCTGTATTTATTCGACCAACTACCTAGAGCCATCTTCCCTTCAGTGACATTACAACATGTGACAGTCTTAGCCTATCACGTGGCAGTTAACAAAGATAATGCATCAGAACCATGAGCTCTTGCTGTATACGTTTTTGACGTACAGTCATAACTTCCAGACGCTTTAACTCAATCACTCATTACAATAATACTTGGTCTACATGAATGATAAAATTCTAATCATACAAGTTGTAGTAATAAGTTCGGACGAAAACTATGGATGCAAGCAATTCCTTTTTCTAATGAAGGATTTAGCAAACACTCTGAAAAGTTATTTTTAAAACATGAAAGAAGGCCAAAACTTTCTTTAAGAACAATTCTTTCTTTGTCATACAGTTTTTGGCCCTAAATAGCAGTGAACGCATGACTGGTATACTTGATTACAAGTCCCATATCGTGCACTTTTGTGGTATACCAAAGTTAAACCAAGTTACCCTTTAAGCTATTGGATCAGTCCACTTAATGATTGGATATTCTGTCAAGGTAGCTTATTAACTGAATCACAATGTTAAATGGGACAATGAGACAGAATACAAAGAAAGTTGCAAAATGAACAACATTTATTGCAACACTAAATACAAACAAAGTGTGTGACCTTTTATCCTTCACGATCATGTTCCAAATTTTGTGAATCCACGTTCTTAAGTTTGTGAAAAACAACACATTTGTCCAGAGAGGCTGGTACCACCACGTGATCAGTCATTATCATTACATCAGAAGTGTGACCATAGTCACTTGTTATAATCTAAACTACCACTAAAGGACTCTGGTGTCGATATCTTTGCACAACGTCAGTAATACAGCAAAAAATAATCCTGAACAAAATGGGTACTATCTGTTCGAGAATAACAAACAATAGCAAAATAATATCAGCTTTAAGGATTTGTCGGCCATGTGCTGTATGAAACTTATGTATATATAAAAGAATAAATACTATAATATTACCTGAAGATTAAAATACATAGTGCATTCACATATCACACTTGATACAAAACCGTCACAATGCCATTATCACTAGCTTCAGTATATAGATAATTAAGCTTATATGTGTACATCAACAGAGTATAAGTCGTGTGCAGATTAGATAATTTAAAGACGATGGCGAGCTTTAGAAATATTTTGTCTTTACAGGATTGGGAAAGTACAAGAGGATGCTTGATGAATAGTTAAAAAGTCAGGACTGGATGGAGACAGATGGGTGTTTGATGGACTGAATCATTGAACGGGATAACCATGACGCACCAAGCTTTCCTCAGATGTTCTCTTACTTAATTCTTACAGAAATATGTATCTTAGTACGACTGGTATGGGTATTAACACTTTTATTGATAAGAGTACAACGTTTCAAACTTTCTAGGTCGAAACGTTGTTCTCTCCTTATCAATAAAAGTGTTAATACCCATACTAACCGTTCCAAGATATATTTTTATTTCAAATGGGTTTCTTGTCATGAAGACTTACAGAAATATGCTCTGGAAAGTGGTATTTAACTCAATAAAGAAAGCAAAGGTGATGATATATGCTTTATAAATTAGCACAAATTTGATAATTCGACTAGCAAACAGTGATGTCGAGAAAAATATGTATGTAAAAACGGCTCATTTGGATCTACGTGGAATATTTTCTCAACCCAAACCAGCCATTTTTACATATATATTTTTCGACTAGCAATGCTCACATTTCTTTCATACCACTGTTTTGATGCTAATATTCAATTATTTTTTTCTTCTTCTTAGTAACATTACATTTTACTTTTAGTTAGTTTTTGTTTTCTCATATTAACACCTGAATATAATATTCAAAACTTTCTTCTTTCACCGCACGGTTGTGCTGTTCAACAATAAAAGATGGCTGTCAAGGGTATGTTAAAATTTTTCATAAAATAATAGCAGTAGTAGTTTTAATTTGAAGTTTTCATAATAAGCTTATTGGATATTTAGTTTATGTTACCATTGTTTTGATTGAGATATGATATCAACAAGAATGAAATACTAGTAAAGAAGTAATTAATATACGAGAAACTTAATTCATACATTTTATTTGTAACATTGATTTATATTTTTATCTTGTACAGTGTTACTGGTAATCGAAATGTAAGAGTAAGATAACTGCAGTAATATTAATAGTAAAGATAATAGATGTACCAAATGAAGACGGAGATGTCAATACCAATACTAGTATGACAGTAAATAGCAATCCTAGCGCTGTAGTAGAGGTAATATTAATAACTTAAGAAATTATTATTCTGAAATGCTTTGTCTCGAAGAAAGTGTTAGGAAGTTAATGAATCTAATTAAATATAAATTGTTTGGTTGTGTGGTATTACATCACAATAAGAGTGATAATAATCTTTAATAAATCTTTCTCTACTGGTGCTGTTTATGTTTTCTTAAAAAGAATGTGTTAGTATCTTATTCAAATCATTTATACTTTCATCAAGTTGTTGTTATGTTCTTCTTGCTGGAAAACCACATAGGGCCTATAAAAATTTCTATATTTAAGAATGTAAAGTTATGTTCTTAAGGTATGGAAATTTGAAAGGAGCTCTATTTGTTGTATGAAGAACATTGGTGTGATCAGTGTTAAATTTTTCTGTTTAAACCAGTGTATGTTTTGATTACTTCATAAGGAAGTGATCATTTGAGAATAAGAACATTATTGCGACTCTGTAAAGTTTTGGTGAGACTGTACAGTTTTATCCCTTTATTTACGATAGGGAAATAAACTTGTTTGAATGGATTTGGTGGTATCTACAATAACACTGATCAATGATAATTTTGCTATTGGAGAAACTCAAGTGATTCAAGATAACCAGATAGCGCTGATTTCAAAAATTTTGCCATACACTGTCTATCATCTCTGGATTTTTAGTTATTGTAATATTATTATTTTTCATCACTTTGTGAAATACCAAGCAGTGAACTTAGCATCATGAATTTTTGCTGTGAAATTAAGTCTACTTGGTCAGTTTAATGGGTAAAAATCATACATTTTTGATAACTGTAAACATTGTATTGTATTGGTGAAATATTCCAAATATATTGTTCTCAATGTGATTATAGTCAATTACACTACTTTTAGTTTATTCTCATGTTCATCTGCTCTCTCAGGGAATCATGAAACTCATACATGTTCAATTTACTATAACATTTGAAGAGTTTTTAAACTGACCATAAAAGGGGTAGAGTCAGATGTTTCTCTCTCAGGTGCTTCTTACTCACTCGGTACTTTGTTTTACACACTGCCAGAACAGTCTGCTGGTCTTCCTTCTTGCATCATTGTTATATTATAATCTGATTCTGTGAAACTATAAAATCTTTTAAACTAGTTCTGTAAATATGTATGGTTTTAATATATTTTTTTAAAATCATTTGAAATACTGGCTTCCTTCATTAGAAGTAAGTCTTGAAGTGAAAAAATCACCCAAACAGTTTCTGCTACATTTATGGAAAATACATACAAAGGAAAAACAACATGCATACAAGGTGAAGGTAGCTTACTTCCATTATGTTTGGTGTAAAATTGATTACCAAGAAAATTGCTGGCTTCACATGTGTTATACAGTTTGTGTATCTCACTTGATACTGTGGCTGGATAAGAAGAGGCAAGTGTGCCATTTGCAGTTCCCATGATATGGTGAGAGCTGAAAGATTATGTAACTGAGTGTTTTTTTTGGTTGACTAATGTTTCTGGATGTTTAGGTAAAACTAAACAGTACATTAAATATCCAGATATTATATCTGCAATGAAACCAGTAACTCACAAGGATGGTCTTCCAGAGCCACATTTAATTGTGAATTGGTAAACAGAAGTTATCCTGTAAAGAAGACAATGAATTATCTTCATCTACTCCTGTGACACTTCAGTATAAACTGTTACATGTTACATCTGATCACACAAGAATAGCTAAATGATCTGATTCGTGGCTTGTCTCTATCAAATCAACATGGGGGGAACTTCTTGGTTTTTATTTACAGTTATGGAGTTTATTAGCTGCAGGATTTCAGTTTACCAAAGTCACCATCAAGGTTTTGTGTCTCACAACGGCTTGCAAGATACTTTGTGTTTCTGTACAAATGTTGGTACATTAATGGAATAATTAGGTACTGGACATAACCTTCAAGAATGGAGACTTTTTATCAACTTATCTAGAGCTAGAATGAAAGCTGAACTTTCACACAATGGGAACATTAAGTCATTGATTCCTGTTGTTAAGGCTATAAACGTGAAAGAAACTTATCTGCTGTTATACTTCAAGCCATCAAATGTGATCACCATAATTTATTGCTCTCCTGCTACGCCTGCAGAGGAGGTGTATTAACATTATTATGTTGTATGTTTCTGGGACAGCCAAGAAGATAAAAATTATTTTTAAAAGAAGGAATGACCAGTGAGAGAGAATTACATATTAGAGAAATGGAGTATCAGGTATCAACCTTCAGTGAATCCCTAAACTGTGTTTCTTTTTCTATGTTGTATTTTATTGATAGTATGGTATATACAAGGAAGTGGCTTTTGTAACAGCTATCCTGTTAATTGTAGTTTAAACTAATTATTTCAAAAGTAACTTCAAGAGAGCTGTAAGATTTTATATATCTGTTGAAACTTAAAATTAATTGTTTTATTTCATTGTACTTGAGCTCTGTATTTCTTATAAATGTTTTTGAAACACCATTTTATGTCTGATAAATAATATTGATAGAAATTAACATAACTTGCATCTAAACATATTTATAGCAAATTTCATAGGGTCTATAAATTTTTAGGTGTTTGTTGCTTATTGCTATCAGTATAAGACCATAAAGTTGAAGCTGATTAGAGGTTACTTCTGTATCTTTGAAAATAAAGACACCAAAATTGAACATTAGTTATAATCTTTTATAAATAGCTAATATTTTAAAATAGTGTTAACACTGGGATGTGTTTAGGACATGGAATTTGTCATTTCTGTTTTCCAGGCCCTGAAAGTATCTTAATTGTGTTGATTTTTAAAATTTTGTCATGCAATTTGGTGATTATTTTCTTTTCTTTTGTAAATCATTTGTCAATACTTGTAGACACTAGTTTTGCATCTCAGGGTGGCTGGTATGGGTATTAATACTTTTACTGATAAAGCATAGAACAATGTTTTGACCTTGAAGATGACCTGAGAAGGTTGAAACATTCTTCTCTGCTTTATTAGTAAGTGATAATTCTCATACTGTTTGTCCTTAGATACAAATTTACGCTTAGTGGGTTTCTCATCATCACAAATTATTACTAGTTTTATCTACAGAAATATTGAATACAAGTCTAAAGAAGTCATCATTATGTAGGTCAGCATTTAATACACTGGAAGGTCATAAGATCTAAAAACATTGTGATAACAGATATTTTAGTTTGTATTTTGTTTTTTTGTTTTTTTTTGGAATTTCATACAAAGCTACTCGAGGGCTATCTGTGCTAGCCATCCCTAATTTAGCAGTGTAAGACTAGAGGGAAGGCAGCTAGTCATCACCAACCACCGCCAACTCTTGGGCTACTCTTTTACCAACAAATAGTGGGATTGACCGTCACATTATACGCCCCCACGGCTGGGAGGGCGAGCATGTTTAGCACAACGCAGGCGCAAACCCGTGACCCTCGGATTACAAGTTGCATGCCTTACTCACTTGGCCATGCCAGGCCAACAGATATTTTAGAGTATGTATAGTAATTTGGTATCACTGTGTTTGGTGGAGATCAAAAGGGGGTCTAAGAAAACAAACACATAGTGATAGTTACTGGTTAGGTCTTATTTGGAATATTTTGCTCAGTTTGAGGATACTTATCTTGAAAAGCACATTGAATCATTGGAAAAATATCATATGGGGGATGGTATTTGGGAGAGAGAGGTTGTCATATGAAGACAGGTTATGCTCTTTGAAATTGTTTTATCTTGAAAAACTTTAATGTTCAGAGGAGACCTGACTTAGGTGTGTAAGGTTGTTGAGGAAATTCACCTTGGTGATGCCTCTTCTTTCAAACATAGCAGGACCAGGGACAGTTTGTAGTCATCTACAGTTAAGACAAATTTTTTGAACAGAGTGGTTGATCTTGGAGTGGGTTGCATTCAGGTGTGGAGGATAAGATAAATTTAAGGGGCTCTAAATGAAGGCTTGATAAATATTAGTATGATGAGGCTGTTTTTATTATTTTTACTGGATTGGGCAGAAATTAAAACTATACTGTGGTGATATGCGTGAAAAATACAAAAAACATATGGTCTCAGAAGTCACTAAAGATGCACTTGTTTCTGAATGATGTAGTGAGCATGGTGAGTGGTTCCACCAAGGTATTTCTACAGTGAAACAGTATTTTCAAGAATAGTGGAATCCTGTGATGACGGGAGATCACTGTTGGATCTTACAGTGTGAAATTGAAAACGTACACAGAAGGTGCATCAGATCAAGCAGGTGTTTTGTTATTACCTTGAACACAATCTGAATGTATCTTCAACATTTAATATTATCACACTCATTTTTTAAACTGGTGTTTTTATTTTCTGCTATTATTCTCAATGAATAAATAAAATTAGTAAAGAAAACATCGTTTTCATGATATTAGAAGGAGATTCTGTATGTTGTTTATAGTAACTTGGCATTAGAAATTGCCATAGATTAGATGGGCCAAATTATACGCTGATATCAATTGGCAGCAGTAGTTATGACACAAAGGCTTGCATTTACACACTTGAATGTTATGAATAACAGAGAGCTATGGAGGTATGAATGTTAAGCTGTTCATTGTGAAAATTTCTTTGTTGGTTAGAGCTATGAACATGAGGTCTTAGGCTAGTAATTTTAAGTGAAAAGGAAAGCTTGTAATTTTGTCAGTGAGAGATGTAAATACGGTGATTTGCAAATTTTAATAATTAAGATTTTTTTCAGTGTGAAAAATTAACAATTGATACAGTTTAGTAGATGTGGTTGTTATTGAGTTATTGAAAATGTCCAATTTTTTCCAGCTTTGTGTTCGATGAAGTTGACTCTTCCACGTCTTCCAGTCTTTCTTTCTTACCCTTCTGCTGTTACAACTAATGTACTGCCACTAAGATCTCAAAGTGGTACAGAGTCCAGTCCAGTCCCTGCATCTGGTGTTCCAGTGAAAAGGAAACCATACTCTCCCTTTCAAGACACGAGTAATGCTGCAGAATATGCACTTGCACGTGTGGATGATCTTTTAAACTGGGCTCGAAAGGCAGGTTTTAATATTTTTACATGAATATATTAGATTTATGTGACTTGTTTTAAATTGAAAATTAATTTCTATAATCTATTATTATTAACATAACTTGAATTGGAAATTGGACGTAAATGCAGGACTGGTTCTTGCTTTCATGAGGTGATCTGGTGAAGTTTCTTGCTATGTGATTTTAATTCTATATTTTTATTATACAGGTATAGAATGTTAATAGTGATCATACTAATGTTTTTGTCCAGATGTTCTAAAATTTGTGTTCCATTTTTTTTAAGAGTTGCTTACAAATGCTTTACTCTTATTCCGTGGGTAAATTGAATGGAATCATGTCATGTTACAAAGATAAACATTTCCATTGTAATGTAAATGTGTCTGTGTGTAACTCCATGACCTAATCACACAGCTGTCAAAGTTAACTTGTCAAACCTTTTATTGGTCACATTTTCTGTTATAGATACATATGTGGCTCATATTTGCAGTTTTTAGACAGTAAGAAGTTAGTACGTGTGCATGATTTTCAGTGATTTAATTAAAATTCCACCTTAAGTGTGTCATAGACATTGTGCACTGATTTTAAGAAACACATTGTTTTTCAGCTTGTTTGTTGATTGTACATATTTGTCAGTACTGTAAATAAATACCAACTGGACATTATTTAAAGCTGATAATAATGGCAATGACATAATATAGTACATTATTCAATAGCGAAAACCTATTGGTTATAAATAATATTACATGTCTGAGAACTGTTATTAAGTTGTGAAAGAGAGGATGTGATAAGAGGGGACTTCTTGTATTGCTCTGTAAGTGAGTAAGATTGAAGACTGTATAAATCATGTTTTACCTGAGCAATGAAACATCATAATGAGTAATTTACGTTAAATTTAATACTTCTCAGAGGGGGTGTTAGAATCATTAGAGAAGAGGGAAGACTTAGGTAATAAGTCTTAGTTCTCGTATTAGGGGAGGCTGAAAATTTTAAAAAATACGTCCTTAAAAATTAAGTTATATTAAACTTTGATTTATTATCTATATTTTGGCCTGGCATGGCCAGCTGGTCAGGGGACTCAGCTTGTAATCTGAGAGTTATGGGTTCAGATCCTCATTCCACCAAATAAGCTCTCCCTTTCAGTAGGGGCTGTTATGATATGACAGTCAATTCCAGTATTTGTTGGTAAAAGAATAGCCCAAGAGTTGACAGTGGGTTGTATGACTAGTTTCCTTACCTCTCAGTTGATTCTGGTAGCTCAATAGAACATGTCCTTGTCTGTCCTTGTGTCTCTGAATCCCATGTATTAATCACATTTTTTCACCTTTTTTAATGGGCCTCATAAAGACAGTTTTTCTCTGTCACTCCTCTTACCTATTTCCTATTCCTGATTATAACCTTTGTGTAGTTTTTCAGACTATTACATTTCTACTTTATTTTGACAGATTTTCTGTTTCTTGTATCATTTCTCCCTGAAGATATATTTTCTTCTTTCACTTCCTTGTGATTTCTGTTATTAATATTTTTACACTTGGGTACCTGTTTCACCGTGTATCATAGGTTGATGATGTTCTCTGACGGTCCTCCTCCAAGAACTTGGGTTACCCGAGAGGGACGTTGGGCGTATTTCTCCGTTTAATGTCCCGTTTAGTGTGGGGGAGTTTGTTTTTTAGCTTGATTTTGATGCTTTTTTCAATTGAATCTGCAATTTTATTCAACGTACAAACACTAGCTGCAGGGTTTAAGTACTTGTTGACATCGATATAACTACATGCTGACACAGCTTTAAACCTCTCACTTACAAACATTTTGAAAATCTCTCAGTGTAACTGGAGAGGAGCATGACATCTAATATAAATTGCTACAATGTGTTGTTGTTTAGATGTGGAGTCAAGTGGTAAGACATTACTTAGATTACATAAATCAATGCTTTTTTATGATTTTGGGTTTTCAGGTGATTTTACTGCCTTACTATGCAAATTTTAAGAGAGATAAACATGATTTGAGACCTCGTTTAACTTCTGTAGGATTAATTCAGTCAATGTAACAAATTTCAGCTTTCTACCGCCATTACTCTTGCAGATTTAAGCAGCTAAAGTTGCCAGAAAATGAATTTGCCAAAAAAAAAAAAAATTTACAGGGCTGTAAATCAGAAACTGTTAGAGATATTGATCTAATCTTTGGTAGTTTTTCATTATGTGGGTAGATGAGCACGTGAATTTTTTTCCAAGGCATTCTGTGGGGTCACCTGCAGCCCCCTGGATGATTTGACATGGAATGACCCTATAGTATTCTTTCAAAAGTCTCTGCAGAACATGCTAGCATCGCAAAATTTGCCAAGAGATGATAACTAAGAAACACATGTGACATGTGCAAGGTGCAAACTAAGAAACACATGTGACATGTACAAGGTGCAAACTAAGAAACACGTGACATGTACAAGGTGCAAACTAAGAAACACGTGACGTGTACAAGGTGCAAACTAAGAAACACATGTGACGTGTACAAGGTGCGAGTTTTTATATACAAACAAAATTTGTGGCATAATATACACAGTTTTGAATGACATTTGATTGTAAAGTTATCACTCAGTTGTTATGTGTTATCTTTGTTATCACTCAGTTGTTATGTGAAATTGTGTTATCACTCAGTTGTTATGTGAAATTGTGTTATCACTCAGTTGTTATGTGTTATCTTTATTATTTTTGCTGCTTTGTTCATCTGGTATTAATGTACTTTTTCCATGTATAGCAGCCAGAGTTAGTCAAAAATCAGAACAAACTATTTACGTACGTTGAATGAACAGTGGATGATGTTCTTAAGTGATCCAACATGAATCAACTTCTATGACCAAACAAAAATCAGAACAAACTATTTACGTACGTTGAATGAACAGTGGATGATGTTCTTAAGTGATCCAACATGAATCAACTTCTATGACCAAACAAAAATCAGAACAAACTATTTACGTACGTTGAATGAACAGTGGATGATGTTCTTAAGTGATCCACATGAATCAACTTCTATAACCAAACAAAAATCAGAACAAACTATTTACGTACGTTGAATGAACAGTGGATGATGTTCTTAAGTGATCCACATGAATCAACTTCTATGACCAAACAAAAATCAGAACAAACTATTTACGTATGTTGAATGAACAGTGGATGATGTTCTTAAGTGATTCACATGAATCAACTTCTATGACCAAACAAAAATCAGAACAAACTATTTACGTACGTTGAATGAACAGTGGATGATGTTCTTAAGTGATCCACATGAATCAACTTCTATGACCAAACAAAAATCAGAACAAACTATTTACGTACGTTGACTGAACAGTGGATGATGTTCTTAAGTGATCCACATGAATCAACTTCTATGACCAAACAAAAATCAGAACAAACTATTTACGTATGTTGAATGAACAGTGGATGATGTTCTTAAGTGATCCACATGAATCAACTTCTATAACCAAACAAAAATCAGAACAAACTATTTACGTACGTTGAATGAACAGTGGATGATGTTCTTAAGTGATCCACATGAATCAACTTCTATGACCAAACAAAAATCAGAACAAACTATTTACGTACGTTGAATGAACAGTGGATGATGTTCTTAAGTGATTCACATGAATCAACTTCTATGACCAAACAAAAATCAGAACAAACTATTTACGTACGTTGAATGAACAGTGGATGATGTTCTTAAGTGATCCACATGAATCAACTTCTATGACCAAACAAAAATCAGAACAAACTATTTACGTACGTTGAATGAACAGTGGATGATGTTCTTAAGTGATCCACATGAATCAACTTCTATAACCAAACATTTTCAAAGTTTTGTTGAATGTCAGATGTGGTGAAAATGTTAACTTTTGCTGTATGTTAATCTCATATTCTGGCTGAATGTGTAATGCAGACTGTCAGGTGTAAACTTACTTAGATGTGAAACATTATCAAACTGATTGGGTTGAGTAATTACCATATATCATGATGAATTATTACGTAACTGTGTAACAGTTAACTGGATCTACTTCTTCTCAAACTTCCCTCATCCTTGATTGTTGTTCATCCACATATAATATTAAAAGATCTTATGTCAGAATAGAGCAGAAATTTGTGCTCAAAGATTGGGTTTGGCTATGATATATGTTATATGGACCCAAGCAAGTCGAGTCATATTGTGTGTAAACAGTGTGAATCTCAGCCACTGCAGTTGTGTGGTGCTCATATATTGTGTGTAAACAGTATGAATCTCAGCTACTGCAGTTGTGTGGTGCTCATATCCTTGTCAAAAATAATGACAAACTTAAGCTTTAGATCTCTAAAGATCCACTCAAGAACTGAGAGGTTAATGAACAAGGTAACTCCTACAACAAGAGAAGTGTTGTTTGATCTCTAGTCAGTTGATAAGAAAGGAAGAGTTATATCTGACTATTCAATAGTAGTTTGTTGAGGAAAATCCAGTACAATAATCTGTCTTCCATCCCATAGTGGTTTGTTGAGGAAATATTCAGCACAATAATCTGTCTCCTGTTCAATAGTAGAGTGTTGAGGAAAATCCAGTACAGTTGTCTGTCTCCTGTCCGATAGTAGAGTGTTGAGGAAATATTCAGTACAGTTGTCTGTCTCCTGTCCAATAGTAGAGTGTTGAGGAAATATTCAGCACAATAATCTGTCTCCTGTCCAATAGTAGAGTGTTGAGGAAATATTCAGTACAGTTGTCTGTCTCCTGTCCAATAGTAGAGTGTTGAGAAAAATCCAGTACAGTTGTCTGTCTCCTGTCCAATAGTAGAGTGTTGAGGAAATATTCAGTACAGTTGTCTGTCTCCTGTCCAATAGTAGAGTGTTGAGGAAATATTCAGTACAGTTGTCTGTCTCCTGTCCAATAGTAGAGTGTTGAGGAAATATTCAGTACAGTTGTCTGTCTCCTGTCCAATAGTAGAGTGTTGAGAAAAATCCAGTACAGTTGTCTGTCTCCTGTCCAATAGTAGAGTGTTGAGGAAAATCCAGTACAGTTGTCTGTCTCCTGTCCAATAGTAGAGTGTTGAGAAAAATCCAGTACAGTTGTCTGTCTCCTGTCCAATAGTAGAGTGTTGAGGAAATATTCAGTACAGTTGTCTGTCTCCTGTCCAATAGTAGAGTGTTGAGGAAAATCCAGTACAGTTGTCTGTCTCCTGTCCAATAGTAGAGTGTTGAGGAAATATTCAGTACAGTTGTCTGTCTCCTGTCCAATAGTAGAGTGTTGAGGAAAATCCAGTACAGTTGTCTGTCTCCTGTCCAATAGTAGAGTGTTGAGGAAATATTCAGTACAGTTGTCTGTCTCCTGTCCAATAGTAGAGTGTTGAGGAAAATCCAGTACAGTTGTCTGTCTTTTATCCTTCCATACCTGCAACATTTCAGTGAAAAACTCAAACACATAGCCAAGAAATTCAACATAGAAGTCTGGTGGAAATTCTACAGCACCATAAGGTCCATTCTGTAACAACAACCTACCAAAGAGAATCCCAAAAACGTCATCTGTGTAATCTGTTTTCCTGCAACAATACATACATTGGAGAAACAGGAAGAAAACTTGTGACAAGAATAAAAGAACATAAAGATAGTACAAGACTCTTACAACAGAAAATTCAGTTATTACAGAGTACACCATGTCAACTAGACACTGGATAAACTGGGAGAAAACTAGAATCATTGCATAGACAAATTTTGGAAGACAAGAAAAATCAAATAATCATTTTATATTTACACTAAACAGAGATGCTGGATAAGAGGTGAGTAATCTGTGGCTGCCATTGGTTGAATCTACAGAAAATCTGTCCTCCAATCAGAAATAGTGATAATCCAACCAATTACAACATGCTCTCCACCGTCCACCAGGAAACTATGAAAGACTGACAATGCCTTATGCATACACTGACCTGAAGACAAAAGGTGGAAGATTTTCAAAACATCATCCTCTAAACTTGTGTCTCCACAACAGGCAGTTACCATTCATTCTACAAAGCTTCATCATGAATATTCTGCCTTAATAACCTGTCAAAGAATATCTAGAACAATAGTTTGTCTTCTCTGATGTGGTGCCTCCAACTCAGGACATGCTTTATCACATGTTAAGATGTTCAAATTATTGAAAACATTCAGTGACAAAACTAGTATTCTACATAAAACATTCAGTAACAAAACTAGTATTCTACATTGAACATTCAGTGACAAAACTGGTATTCTACATAAAACATTCAGTAACAAAACTAGTATTGTACATAAAACATTCAGTAACAAAACTAGTATTCTACATTGAACATTCAATGTTAAAACTAGTATTCTACATAAAACATTCAGTAACAAAACTAGTATTCTACATTGAACATTCAGTGACAAAACTAGTATTCTACATAAAACATTCAGTAACAAAACTAGTATTCTACATTGAACATTCAGTGACAAAACTAGTATTCTACATAAAACATTCAGTAACAAAACTAGTATTCTACATAAAACATTCAGTAACAAAACTAGTATTCTACATTGAACATTCAATGTTAAAACTAGTATTCTACATTAAACATTCAGTGACAAAACTAGTATTCTACATTAAACATTCAGTGACAAAACTAGTATTCTACATTAAACATTTAGTAACAAAACAAGTATTCTACATTTGCTAACCTATCAAAAAGAGTTTTACAGAAAAGGTGATCACAATACAATTAAAGATAACTGCTCAGTTATAGCACAGATCAGGGGATTTGGTTTGTTGGTAGGTAAACATGAATGAGAATTGGCACATTAGTGTGCTGTTGAGCGAGATGTCTGACTGAAACAGTGTTCAGCTGTTGCTTATTCTATCTTGTGATCTTATGCACTGTTTCTGACAAGCAGGTACAGACAAAGTTTTAAGATTCTGAATGTGATAACTTTTTATAAATCAATGTCTGTAAAGGATTTTATAAGCCTTTGTTTACTAGCAGTGGGGTATTATGGTAGAATTTAGTGATTGTGTCTCTCTATAACTGTTGAAATAAACTTTGCCTGGTAGGTTTTTATCAGTGTGTCTGAAGCACAACAAGGGAATTCTGGTCAAACACAATGTAGGAAACTGACACAGACTGTTCACAACAGTACATACACTGTCATGCTGCCAAACTGACACAGACTGTTAACAACAGTACATACACTGTCATACTGCCAAACTGACACAGACTGTTAACAACAGTACATACACTGTCATGCTGCCAAACTGACAGACTGTTAACAACAGTACATACACTGTCATGCTGCCAAACTGACAGACTGTTAACAACAGTACATACACTGTCATGCTGCCAAACTGACAGACTGTTAACAACAGTACATACACTGTCATGCTGCCAAACTGACACAGACTGTTAACAACAGTACATACACTGTCATACTGCCAAACTGACAGACTGTTAACAACAGTACATACACTGTCATGCTGCCAAACTGACAGACTGTTAACAACAGTACATACACTGTCATGCTGCCAAACTGACAGACTGTTAACAACAGTACATACACTGTCATGCTGCCAAACTGACAGACTGTTAACAACAGTACATACACTGTCATGCTGCCAAACTGACAGACTGTTAACAACAGTACATACACTGTCATGCTGCCAAACTGACACAGACTGTTAACAACAGTACATACACTGTCATGCTGCCAAACTGACACAGACTGTTAACAACAGTACATACACTGTCATGCTGCCAAACTGACAGACTGTTAACAACAGTACATACACTGTCATGCTGCCAAACTGACAGACTGTTAACAACAGTACATACACTGTCATGCTGCCAAACTGACAGACTGTTAACAACAGTACATACACTGTCATGCTGCCAAACTGACAGACTGTTAACAACAGTACATACACTGTCATGCTGCCAAACTGACACAGACTGTTAACAACAGTACATACACTGTGATACTGCCAAACTGACACAGACTGTTAACAACAGTACATACACTGTCATACTGCCAAACTGACACAGACTGTTAACAACAGTACATACACTGTGATACTGCCAAACTGACAGACTGTTAACAACAGTACATACACTGTCACACTGCCAAACTGACACAGACTGTTAACAACAGTACATACACTGTCATGCTGCCAAACTGACACAGACTGTTAACAACAGTACATACACTGTGATACTGCCAAATTGAGACACACTGTTAACAACAGTACATACACTGTGATACTGCCAAATTGAGACACACTGTTAACAACAGGACATACACTGTGATACTGCCAAACTGACACAGACTGTTAACAACAGTACATACACTGTCATGCTGCCAAACTGTCATGGACTGTTAACAACAGTACATACACTGTCATGCTGCCAAACTGACACAGACTGTTCACAACAGTACATACACTGTCACACTGCCAAACTGTCATGGACTGTTAACAACAGTACATACACTGTCATGCTGCCAAACTGACACAGACTGTTAACAACAGTACATACACTGTGATACTGCCAAACTAACACAGACTGTTAACAACAGTACATACACTGTCATGCTGCCAAACTGACAGACTGTTAACAACAGTACATACACTGTCATGCTGCCAAACTGACACAGACTGTTAACAACAGTACATACACTGTCATACTGCCAAACTGACACAGACTGTTAACAACAGTACATACACTGTGATACTGCCAAACTGACAGACTGTTAACAACAGTACATACACTGTCACACTGCCAAACTGACACAGACTGTTAACAACAGTACATACACTGTCATGCTGCCAAACTGTCATGGACTGTTAACAACAGTACATACACTGTCATGCTACCCCACTGACACAGACTGTTAACAACAGTACATACACTGTGATACTGCCAAACTGACAGACTGTTAACAACAGTACATACACTGTCACACTGCCAAACTGACACAGACTGTTAACAACAGTACATACACTGTCACACTGCCAAACTGACACAGACTGTTAACAACAGTACATACACTGTCATGCTGCCAAACTGTCATGGACTGTTAACAACAGTACATACACTGTCATGCTGCCAAACTGACACAGACTGTTAACAACAGTACATACACTGTGATACTGCCAAATTGAGACACACTGTTAACAACAGGACATACACTGTCATACTGCCAAACTGTCATGGACTGTTAACAACAGTACATACACTGTCAAACTGCCAAACTGACACAGACTGTTAACAACAGTACATACACTGTCATACTGCCAAACTGTCATGGACTGTTAACAACAGTACATAAACTGTGATACTCCCAAATGTTTTTTTGTCTTTTATTTTCCATATTCATGTAAAACAGTTCACTTTTACTGTTTAAGTATTACAGTTTATGTTAATTGCAACATTATGATAATAAAAGTAAAGTTTTCCCATCATTCTTTGCTAGCCTACTGTTTTGTAGTTTATTTTTTAGAATGGGAGATAATCTGGAGAGAGTCAGGATGGGTTGTTTTGTATCTAATCATGAACACCTTAGGTGCAAAAAAATATTGTGGTCAGAAAAGATGGAGTGTGAAGTTAAGAGATTGAAATTCAAATTTAATACAGAACTAGCAAATATTTAGTTGTTAGTTCGTCAAGCCATATTTATTATTTGTGTTGCTGGGTAAAAGAAAATTCTGGTGTAGCTAACCAGTAAGTAGATATTTGCTATAAAATTCTAACCAGTGGTGAAGGTTTCAGTTTTGATTTCATTTCAAAGTACATGTTCACTTCTTTTTTGGCCACACGTTTTTTTGATACTATGAATGTTTGTAAATATGCACCGATAGTCCACAGCGAATAAGAAAGTTGTACCTGATAGTAACCAACATTACCTTTAGGATCACAACCCTATTATCTGGAACAAGCCTATACTTTAGAGAACCAGTTAGATTTTTAAAATATATGGTTTTAGTTTTCCTTTGTAAACAGCGTTGATAATTCTCATTATACTAATATCATAGAAAGAAGATTAACAGTTTCTTGTCATCGTATTTCATGCTGCTTGCTGCTGCTTATTATGTGATGTTGAATGCTGTTTAAATAGAATAACATTTAATAAAATTAAGCAAATCTGTGCTTAGAAACTGATATGAATAATGCTTGTCCACTTGTATGATTCTTTTGAAAGCTGGAGCTAGAAATGTCTATCTGTATGCTCTTACACCTCATAGTTTTGTTGTTCTAAATCGGGTACTTTTAGTATGAATGACAAAAATTTCAAATAATTTGTCTTTGCAAGAGCTTCACCATAGAATTTTTGCTTAACTTTTTGTTGAAAATGAGCAGTCTCTCTTTTAAAAGTTTGTACATGTGGCTTATATTTTTAAACCAGATTTGACACACAATTGTAGGTTGTAAATATTAGTCTGTGTACAGAATTGGAAAAAAAAATTCATTGAGGTTAAGTTTGTTTTACTGTCAAAGATTTTATACCTTTGGTGGCAAAAAAAAAGAAAGAAATTCAATCAAAATTGAAGATTTTATAACTTTGTGGATTGTCTTGAGATTTGATAAGTGAATGTGAGGGTCCAATACAGCACATCTGCTGAAAACATGGTAGTTTGATCTGCCACAGTCTGAGCTATAGAAAGTTAAAAATTGTTAAATTATCACTTGTGTTAATAACACACAGTGTGTCCTCCAAGTTTTCTTTCACATGACACACTACTTGTATGTTGATATCATTGTGGTATCAGCTGGTTATATTGTTCTTGAAAGCTTTATATCCACTGACAAGTGCATTTGGAGTGACAGATTTTAGGATTATTGGCTGTAAGTATTCTTACAAGTAAGAAGTTTATTACAACTATTTATAGACTAAACATTCACAGAATAACACGAAGCTGTAAGTTAAATTAATGCATTCTACTAGATATATTATGTATATAGAAAGGATAGGAGGTGTGACTGAAGCATTTGATTTTCATAGTTGTTTGTATCTGAAACTGATTTGGCAACCACATAAAGGAAGAGATATATTTTCCTTCTTGTTTGTTCTTTCAGAGTTCTTTGTGGCCTTTAACATTTGGCTTGGCATGTTGTGCAGTTGAGATGATGCATATGGCTGCTCCAAGATATGATATGGATCGTTTTGGGGTTGTTTTTCGAGCTAGTCCTCGACAAGCTGATGTGATCATTGTGGCAGGAACGTTATGTAACAAAATGGCTCCAGCACTGCGAAAGGTAATAAAATGCTAATGAAAAATTTAAAGAAAGAAGCCATTAAACTTTAAGATTTGTCAGTTATTTTGTACACACTTTTTATATCTTATAACAAGGTTTGAAATATTTCTGACATTAAAGTCCAGACAGTAGCCTAACTCAGGATAAGGACAGATTCATTTGTACCTTGCCTCAGGAAAATATATAACCAAAGTTCCACTTTGTGCAAGTTATGAATGCTGTAAGTAAACAAAGAGCACGTTTTTCTTGTACAGTTTAGTGTTTAATAGAAAAGTGAAATAATCACACAGTACTTTCTATACGATGTAGAATTACTTAGAAACCTTTAACGTCAACTGTCTCAACTATTTTTATGCAACTGGAAACCAAGTTTGAAATGTGTATTTATTGGCTGGTGGGGAGTTATTGGAAATCTGAAAACCTTTGCAGCATGAGAGACTTTACGAATCATAATAATCGTTAGTCATGGCAAGTGGCAATACTTCATAAACAACTGAATCTTACTAGGTGTGAAAATTTATCTTAAAATATATTAAACAGCAAATGGTTATGGAGAATGAACATTAAAAAGATGAAGTAAATGCTGTGTGAGTGGAATGTAAACCTGCAGGAGATATAAATTGTTAAAAGGTAAACCTAGAAATAGTTGGAAGTTGAATGATAGTCATTGGTTGGGGACACACCATTACTAGGAACAATTCAATACATTTATTATCACTTTTATCTTGTTTTAAAGAACTGATGACCCTGTTTTAGCATTTCTGAAAACCAAAATTATATTTTTGCTCATCTTGTTTTGCACAAAACAGTTAGATATACGTATCTTTGAAATATTGTACAATAATTGTACTCAACAATTTCCAGTCCCTAAACTTCAGTCCTCCAGCATGACAACAGTAAGTCCTCACTCAGATTTACAATGCTAAAATTAGGGGTTTGATTCTCCTAGATGGACACAGCAGGTGGTTTGATGTGGCTTAACCGTAATGAAACACAAACACACTTTTCCCTAAACTTCAGATCTTGTAATATGTTGTTAAGAAAGCAATGTTTAGTAAATATTAATATTTTAGAATTAAAATATCACACAAATGAGTCCAAAAACATATCTTACTTTATTAAACAGAGGGTTAAATTATTCAGGAGATAAAAACTTGTTTATAAGTTTGTCAGATCAGAAATTTATCATAATTCCATCCAAAACTAATTTCATAATCATCATATTTCATAATTATTTGATAGATTAGGTTGGGATTTTATGATTCAATGTTTATGATGTCATAAGTGTTGTTAAGTTGAATGTTTAAAACCTGATTGTGGTGCAAAAAAACAACTATTAAATACAAATGTTGCATGAGGTTCGAACATTACAATAAATACAATAAATCATTTTCAGGTACCTAGTTAGTACTACACAAATTAAAGATCTAATATTTTATTTATAATAAATTTAAGGGGGCTGGAGTGCCCTTCATTTTATTATGGTGACAATAGTAATACACACACACACATATGTATGTACAGTAAGATAATTAAAAACATGATCCACAACTAATAATAAACAGAAATGTGTTTTATATTTGTTTTTTCTTTCTAAATACAAATATGTCATGTTTGTGGTGTTGTAATTTGATGGTAAGAAATTATTCTTGCATAAAACACTATTGGATAATGGCCACCATAACTTTCTATCATCATTCACACACCACAACTGGGTGATGGTCACCATAACTGTCAGTCGTCATTTACACACCACAACTGGGTGATGGTCACCATAACTGTCAGTTGTCATTCACACACCACAACTGGGTGATGGTCACCATAACTGTCAGTTGTCATTCACACACCACAGCTGGGTGATGGTCATCATAACTGTCAGTCATCATTCACACACCACAACTGGGTGATGGTCACCATAACTGTCAGTTGTCATTCACACACCATAACTGTCAGTTGTCATTCACACACCACAACTGGGTGATGGTCACCATAACTGTCAGTTGTCATTCACACACCACAGCTGGGTGATGGTCATCATAACTGTCAGTCATCATTCACACACCACAACTGGGTGATGGTCACCATAACTGTCAGTTGTCATTCACACACCATAACTGGGTGATGGTCACCATAACTGTCAGTTGTCATTCACACACCACAACATGGTGATGGTCACCATGCAATACATCTGTAAAGTATGTGTAATAAATGAGTAACCAAACTCCTGAGGAACAAGCCCCCCAGTGGCTCAGCAGTATGTCTGTGGAATTACAATGCTAAAATCCGAGTTTTGATACCTGTGGTGGGCAGAGCACAGATAGCCCATTGTGTAGCTTTGTGCTTAATTCAAAACAACCTAAGGATCAAACAAAACTATTTGAAAGAGATTTTACAGTATAATTAATACCAGTTTGGCTGGATATATTTCAGATCTACGACCAGATGCCAGAACCCCGCTGGGTGATATCGATGGGAAGCTGTGCGAATGGAGGAGGTTATTATCATTACTCATACTCAGTTGTGAGAGGTTGTGACAGAATCATCCCGGTAGACATTTATGTACCTGGTACGTTACTATTTTATTTATTGTCATTTAGACTTATAGGAACTTACAGGTCGCTTTTACATTTTTTTTTAAATCTTTTTATTTAGTGGACATGTGGTACATTTAAATAAAATAAGAAGATACCAGTTCGTAGTCTTGGTTTATTCACAAATAATGACTGATCAAATGGTATTTTATCTTCATTATGAACCACTTGATTAATGAATATATTTTTCATTATTATTAATTAACTTTCTTTATCTGTATATTAAATAAATTTGAAATTTATCTATCAACTGAGTATTGTAAAGAGTAAAGAAGTTTTGAATAGAGTAGGATATATAATTACCAGGTAAAATAACAATAACAAAGATATTGTCAATTTGATCTTTGGCACACAAATTTAATGCTATTTTATTTACACTGGAGCTATTTGTTTCAAATTTACACAACAATATTACAGTTTGTGTGTCTTCTCTTCTACAGTTTTTCTCAGGTTATGATAATTTTCACTCCACAGTATTATTTTTATTGTCTTTGTATTATTTAAGTTTCTTAACTTATAACTTTTTTATATGTCTTACATTTGTGTTCTTACTCATATCTGATCATGTTTTGATATGCTTAGATCATCCTTCCATTACAATTACCTTTGACATATTTATCTGTTCCACTGCTTAGTTTGTATGTTTAACATTAAATTGTTCCATGGATTTGTTGAACCATTTCTCTTTATCCCTTTACCATTCTGTATGATGAGTTTTTATAGGCAGTTTATTCATTCACTTATTATTTACTTGTTTATTCTAAAGGTATGTAGTTTTATTATATAAAAGTATTAATTCACTTTGTTTCAGTATTGTGTGACTAGGATAAAGTTTACATTCAGTTTGCTATACGCATTCTTCTTAGAATAACCTGACATTGAGTTGCTATACGTATTCTTCTAAGATTAACCTGACATTAAATTCCTGTACCTAATCTTTTAAGATTAACTTGATATTGAGTTCCTGTAATTAATTTTCTGATTAACCTGATATTGAGTTCCTGTAATTAATTTTCTGAGATTAACTTGATATTGAGTTCCTGTAATTAATTTTCTGAGATTAACCTGATATTGAGTTCCTGTAATTAATTTTCTGAGATTAACCTGATATTGAGTTCCTGTAATTAATTTTCTGAGATTAACTTGATATTGAGTTCCTGTAATTAATTTTCTGAGATTAACCTGATATTGAGTTCCTGTAATTAATTTTCTGAGATTAACCTGATATTGAGTTCCTGTAATTAATTTTCTGAGATTAACTTGATATTGAGTTCCTGTAATTAATTTTCTGATTAACCTGATATTGAGTTCCTGTAATTAATTTTCTGATTAACCTGATATTGAGTTCCTGTAATTAATTTTCTGATTAACCTGATATTGAGTTCCTGTAATTAATTTTCTGAGATTAACCTGATATTGAGTTCCTGTAATTAATTTTCTGAGATTAACCTGATATTGAGTTCCTGTAATTAATTTTCTGAGATTAACCTGATATTGAGTTCCTGTAATTAATTTTCTGAGATTGACCTGATATTGAGTTCTTGTAATTAATTTTCTGAGATTAACCTGATATTGAGTTCCTGTAATTAATTTTCTGAGATTAACTTGATATTGAGTTCCTGTAATTAATTTTCTGAGATTAACCTGATATTGAGTTCTTGTAATTAATTTTCTGAGATTAACCTGATATTGAGTTCCTGTAATTAATTTTCTGAGATTAACTTGATATTGAGTTCCTGTAATTAATTTTCTGAGATTAACCTGATATTGAGTTCCTGTAATTAATTTTCTGAGATTAACTTGATATTGAGTTCCTGTAATTAATTTTCTGATTAACCTGATATTGAGTTCCTGTAATTAATTTTCTGAGATTAACCTGATATTGAGTTCTTGTAATTAATTTTCTGAGATTAACCTGATATTGAGTTCCTGTAATTAATTTTCTGAGATTAACCTGATATTGAGTTCCTGTAATTAATTTTCTGAGATTAACCTGATATTGAGTTCCTGTAATTAATTTTCTGAGATTAACCTGATATTGAGTTCCTGTAATTAATTTTCTGAGATTAACCTGATATTGAGTTCCTGTAATTAATTTTCTGAGATTAACTTGATATTGAGTTCCTGTAATTAATTTTCTGAGATTAACCTGATATTGAGTTCCTGTAATTAATTTTCTGAGATTAACTTGATATTGAGTTCCTGTAATTAATTTTCTGAGATTATGCTGACATTGAGTTCTTGTAATCAATCTTCTTAGGAATGTCACAACTCATCTGTTTGCAGTGGATTTTTAAAATAGTTTAAATTCTTGTCATTGATAGGTTGTCCTCCTACAGCAGAAGCTCTTCTGTACGGAGTACTACAACTCCAGAAAAAGGTTAAACGTATGAAATCAGTACAGATGTGGTATCGAAAATAAACAGTGATGCAAGACACGTTTTCTTTTGTTGGAATAGATTTAGATAACATCCTACAGTATTTGTAAATAGGCCTTGCTGTGTTTAGTCATCAGGATGTTTTGTTTCAGTATCTGTAACAGGATATTTGAATACATTGAACAAGGTTTCTAATGTAAACTATTTAGTTGTGAATAAAGTTGTAAGAAATGCTGTGGGTTGGAA
Source organism: Carcinoscorpius rotundicauda (assembly GCA_011833715.1). Lineage (NCBI taxonomy): Eukaryota > Metazoa > Arthropoda > Merostomata > Xiphosura > Limulidae > Carcinoscorpius > Carcinoscorpius rotundicauda. Next base: position 6,276,112 of record CM022399.1, on the reverse strand, counting down.
TAAAAGCAACAGAGCTGAAACGTAAAACAAACAAGACATATAAGAGTTAGATATACAGTGTCCATATATGAGCTGAAACATAAACAAGACATATAAGAGTTAGATATACAGTGTCCATATATGTGTGGAATTTCACTTCATATGAGAAGTGAATTGTTTATCAAACAATCATCATCTTTCCTGCAATCAGTTGTTTTTTGACATAATTCTTTAATTGTGGTCTTTTATTGTATTTATCATTAAAGTCAAGGTGACATTGTTATTACAACAGAAATGTGCTATCAATAAGCACAAAATAAAATTTGTAAGTTCTCTAAGCATTCACTACTTCCCATTTTTATCTGTGATATAATGGCCCTGATATGTTTTAAAGGAACAAACCTCTAATTCATAGCTCTTTCGTCTCTCAGTAGATTTGAGATCTAATTGGCAAACCCTTTAAATTTATGTACTTTACTACACCCAAGGTCTGATTGATTAATTTAGACTTACTGTGTCTGAAAGAATTTCAATATGAATACAAGCTGGTGAGATCCTCATGAGTAACATAAATGAATTTGGTATACACGTGCCACACTCTTGGTATTGCACATTAAATGTAGAGCTGATACAGGGGGAAAAAATACCTGAGATTAATTTACTCTTCCTAAAATAATCTCAACTATTGAGGATTCATTTGTGTTTTAGACTGTATCACAAATCAAAGCGTCAGTCCCAACAAATACTCCCTTCTCTATAATTATCTTAACAGTTTTGTGTCCTGCTATTGATGCAAATATTGGAGTTCTTTACTTTCCTTGCTGTCTGAATAAAGTTTTTTCTGTTGTTGGATTATTTTTCTCATAATAACATAATAATGGCAGTTATAAACTCGATATGGACTCTTGGAACTGCACCTGAAAAGAAATAATTTTGTGCACTCATAACAGATTTTTAGAAATTGGACTGTGCAAAGACATGCAGGTAGCCAACAAGAAAAATAAACACTGAATAATATTGTGCTGGGAGCATATTATTCTTATTAAGGTAATCTGGTTGTCCATAAGAGTGATGACCAGCATTGTGAAGGAGAGGATTATTTTCATTTAGTATGAATAATATAAATCAGTGAAGGTGAATATAATTTTGTATGTGAACCTGTTTGATAAACTTCTTACACAGAATTTATGGATTGTGGGATACCACACCAGCCCATTATTTTGAATAAACAGCGTGATGTCATCATTTTTCTTATTTTTCTCTTGTGTATAGACATTTTCAGCTCTGTTTATCATACAGAAGTCTTTACAATGAATGTAGAACTATGTACATATGAATGTACTAGCTATAGTACAAGATGAAGTGCCAGAACTATTCTGTTTCCTTGTTTTTTCTTTGAAAGTATGTACTGAATAAAATGTCCAGAAACTGATGCATTACAGAGACTCAATGTGCCTTTGTGGGGCTTGAATAACACAGATTGTGTTATTTAGTTATATTATACTGTTGTATCCAGGATGTGTTGTTTTTTTATTTGATTCCTTCTTAGTGGAAAGTTTATAAACCATGATCATTGAACACTTTCTAACAACATGAAGTTAATGTAAAGATGAGGAGGACAGATCCTGAGAGTGAAATAAATATTTATTAGCTGGCAAAGTCACTCTACTGGTCCAAGTATTTGATGCAGCTAGCAGAGACACTCTACTTGTCCAAGTATTTGATGTAGCTAACAGAGGCACTCAACTGGTCCAAGCATTTGATGTAGTTAGCAAAGGTACTCTACTGGTCCAAGTATTTGATGTAACTAACAGAGGCACTCTACTGGTCCAAGTATTTGATGTAGCTAGCAGAGGCAGTTTACTGGTGATAAGAAAGATGTTGGCATTAAATAATTTGACTGTATAAGAGCAATTTGACGTGGAAACACCCCTTAAAGGGGCAGTCTGTTTGCCCTGATGATTTGCCACTACCCATCAATCATCTTATTAACTGAGATACATTGCTTGACTAGCTATTAGGACATTTAGTCAGTTGCTTTATTGAGTATTGGCTTGTGGTAAGATGTCTTAAGACATTGTGAGATAACCATTCAACATTCAACAGCTGGTACGGTTGATTGATTGATAGATCCATAGTTAAAAACATCACAGTGGTCATTACTCTTTGAGTCCTTCAGTTGTATTTGTTGTTAATCAGGTGTTTTGCAAGTGGATCATGACTGGAGAAGGCTGATGTTGATCAGATATTTTGCATATGGATTGCAACTGGAGTAGGCTTGTGTTAACCAAGTGTCTTGCAATTGGATCATGGCTGGTGTAGGCTAGTGTTGATTAGGTGACTTGCAATTGGTAATACAGTTGGAGTAGGCTGGTGTTAACCAAGTGTCTTGTAATTGGATCACGACTAGAGTAGCCTAGTGTTGAGCAGGTGTCTTGCAAGTGGATCATAGCTGGAGAAGGCTGATGTTGACCAGATATTTTGCATATGGGTTGCAACTGGAGTAGGCTGGTGTTAACCAAGTGTCTTGTTATTGGATCACGACTAGAGTAGGCCAGTGTTGACAAGGTGTCTTGCAAGTGGATCATAGCTGGAGTAGACCAGAAAGGTTTCTCATTAACAGGAGATACAGCAGAAGAGGTGTTGTATGTAGAAGAAATCAAGAACATGAATCTTGACATTAAGACATCCTTTCAATTGCATTTAAATGCTCTCTGTATTAAATTGCTTTTAATGCCAGAAATTTGCAATTCAAAATGGTCATTCCATATTGAAAGTAATAAACTTCTGAACTTGTTTGATGCATGCAGGACATGGGTGTTCATGAGTTGCACGTTGCCATGACATGGTGCATTGTCAACGCATCATCTCAGTGGGTGGATTAGTTGTGACCTTTTTTCTTTATTATTGGTCAAAACTTTCAAAGCACTATTCTTCAAAGTTTGATGTGTTAAATATTTCACATTTATTTTCTGTTTATTTTCCTGTTGATGGCTGAAATAAAATCCAGGAAAATAAAAAACAAATTATTTCGTGTGCCATTAAACTGTCTGTGAGATGCTATAATACCGTACTCTCAAGAGCAACAAATCACATGCACAGAAATAAGCTTGCTTTACCATTTCCCTGAGCATATTGGAATATATTAGCTTATGTAATGTATGGTGTTTACAATGAGCATTTACCAGAGTAATAATATTGCACTTTGAATATGTAAAAACTTATATTACAGAATATGGTTCAGAGGTGATTCAGTAAACATGGCAAGCATTTGAATATTTCTAATCCTTCTGGGATGTTTGAATATTATCTGTATACTATACCAGCAACCAAAGATAACTGCTTGCTTTGCTGAGTGCCCATTAGAGACTAAAGACACTACCCTTATTCCAGAATATCGAGGTGCTTTTTAATGGAAAGTTTATTTTGGTTACAAATAGCAGAAGAAAAAAGAGACCAAAAAGGTATGTTCCCATTAATTAAAGTTTCACTTAACTTCTAATCCATAAATGAGAGTAAGTGTTTTCAGTCGGAAATGATGCAAAGAGATGTAGTTGAATTTAGATTTACTAAGTGATTTTCCAGACATTTCATTCTGTCATTAATGTTTTCTTATGCTTCATTGAAACTCTTGTCGATCTCATGCCCCTTGGTGTGGATTCCTGTACCTGGTGAGGAGACCTCTTAGGGAAGGATGTGTTCTTTCACTTTACCTCCTCTTGGATCTAAACTTCTACCCACATGTTTGCTGTGCATGGTGACCCGTAGAAGGAGAGAATCCTGGTGATTGAGGGTTCCAACTCTAATTCACTACTTTGGCCTTGAATTACTCTAGATGGACGGCCTTTTGGTGGCCCTCTAGGGTCAATTGGCTGGTCTAAATGGGCTAGGAACAACCAAGTACCAGTGTGGGATATTCTCAACAGGTGTTGTTGACGTTGTATCTGATGCTAGTGTTTAGGTATAATGCTCTCAAAACCCTGGCATTGCTGCAGTGTCCTTGTTTGTCACTGTAGTGAGTCCCCTCGCAGGGATCCATTGTAGTGGTTGGGCACTGAAATGTAACTTCTTTGTTATGGACACCCCTCTTTCTATCAAAACAAATAAAACTGAAAGAATCGAAATAAAGAGATAATTGGAAAACAACTACACATGGACAACTCTGTTGTGCAGTCAACATTACAGCCAGATTCTACACGTTGATTTCTGATACTCCATTCCTTGTCTGAGTAATCCTTTGGGCAGATGTCTCCATTTTTCATTAAGAAGGAATTAGAGGAACTTGTTGGCTCCCCACAGTCAGTAAAGAAGTTATGCTCTGGAGATATTTTAGTGGAAACATCTTTACCACAGCATACCAAATTTCTCTTGAAATCAAAGGCCATTGGAGATATGCCCATCGAAGTTATTCCCCATGTGAATATGAATTCTTCCAGAGACGTTATAGTTAAGAGGGATTTAAAGAACATTCCCGAGTTGGAAATGTTTGTTTCTCCAGCCAAGGCGTTACTACGATACGCCGAATCTTCACCCATAAAGACAGAATTATGTATCCTACTAATGTTCTAATATTAACATTTACATCACTTTGTTCTCCTGCAACAGTCAAAGCAGGTTATCTGGACTGCAAGGTGTGATCTTACATTCCTAACACTCTCAGATGTTTCCAGAGTCAGTGGTTTGCTCACTTAAAAACATCATGTCTTGGGTTTTTGATATATGCTTGTTGTGGTGGTACAGGCCATGACACTTATAAGTGCATCTGGAACCACACTGTGTTAAATGTAGGGGCCCACACCTCTCTTGCTCTATTTCTCGACCTAAATGTGTAGAGGAGAAAGGTCCAATGCTTCAAGACTGTTAATAATATCATCTACTAAGAGCCTTGGAAATTATTGTCACCAATTCTATCTCAGACATGCTGCTACACTCGTTCCACTACCACAATGCGAGTGCAGATACATCTTGCGAGACCTCCACTCATACAGGTTTCATAGCAATTTACCGATTTTTATTAAACATTTTTAATGAATCGGCGATTCCAGGTCCATGTGGGTTTGACACTTTCCCATTTTTTCCTACAAAAACTTGGAGTCTCTTAGGGCTTTGTCTTGAGTGTCACTTTTTATTATAAAGATTAATAGCTACAGTTGATAAAAGTCTCTTTGTCGACGACTTCCACATCTCATGTTAGTCATCAAATATGAGGTACATTGAGCAGCAGCTACAGACTGCCCTCAATCATTTATTGACGTGGGCCACAACAAAAGGTTTCAACCTTTCTCTCTTCAAAACTGTTTATATGCACTTTTGCCGTCAACAGGGTATTCACCCTGATCCTGAATTCCGTATTGGTGAAGCAATACTTTCCGTGGACCCTGAGGCAAAGTTCTTGGGTCTGATATTTGACCATAAGCTGATCTTTATTTCGCACATGAAGGAGCTATATGTCAAGTGTACAAGGACACTGAGCATCCTCTGTGTTCTCTCATCCACCTCTTGGGGTGGATCAATGTTCCATGCTAAAATCTATCGTGCCCTTATTCGATCAAAACTGGTCTATGGGTCTCTGGTCTTTGACATTGCCAGGACTTCAGCCTTGAAAATGTTGGACCATGCTCCCCATGAGGGGCTTCGATTCTGCACAAAGGCCTTACACACTTCTCCAATCAAGTTTGTATGCAAAGGCCCATGAACCCTTGCTACACCTTTGTTGTTTGCAACTGTCTTTGATGTATGCTTCAAAACTTCGAACTTCATTGCAGCACCCCAGGTGGGGTTGTGTTTTCCTTTCTCAGTCGGCTATACTTGCTCATAATAGATGGTCTGCAACTGATCCTTTTAGCCTTTGTCTTCAGGTGCAGATGGATGAATTGGGTCTATCCTTGGATGACATAGTGGTATCCATAGATCAGCTCATCCCATCATGGCTAATTACTATCTCAAAATGTTACCTTTGAGTCACCTGAAGAAGACAGATGCTCCTGATTGGAAGTATTATTCTGCCGACCATCTTTCAAACCATCCTTCCATTCCCATTTATACCGATGGTTCAAAATCAGATGACTCTGTGGACCAGCCATCGTTTGCCGTGATTCAGTTGTTGCATACAAAATCCCCTCTACAGTTTCTGTGTTCACTGCTGAATTGTACTCCATTTCTCTTTTCCAGAATCACATAGAACCTGTACAGTACATGAATTGTACTTTCTATACCAATTCACTTAGCTCTCTGTTAACCCTAGAATCGCTTCACGTAAGTTCTCACCCTATTCTCGCTGATATTCAAAACTGACTCGACCTTTTTCCTTAATATCTACTTCTCTCCAGTTTTTCTGGATACTAGGCCATGTTGGTATTTGCGGGAACGAGTTCATCTACACGACAGCTAAGTCTGTCTGCTGTGGTATTACCACTGCTGTGCCTGTTCTATACAAAGACAATGGTCCTGTGTTCAAGGCTCAGCTCCGTGCCAGTTGGCAGTCGACTTGCAGTGAGCAACGTAAAAATAAGCCTTTCCGAATAAAACATTTTGTTGGATTTTGGAGATCTTGTTTCCATAAGAATCAGAAAGAGGATATCAAATCAGATTTACTCTGATTCGAGAGTGTGGCATATCTAGGTAAAACTGAATTTACTTTAAAGCAATGGCTTAGTCCCACTTAGTAACAGAAAATTCGATTTACATATTTTGTATGAAATAATGTTTTATGTCTGAGTAATTAAGTCGTGATTTCTAAAAGGAAGTAATAAAACTAGGAATATGAAACGAACAGTATATCTCAGGACACCTGGTGTAAGTGTTAAAACTATTAAAATAAAATGGAGAACAAAGTTTCGATCTTGGGTCATCTTCAGATCGGAATGTACTCTGCTTTATTATCATAAAAGTTTTAATACCCATACCAGTCATCTTGAAATACATTTTTACTTCAAGCAGGTTTATCGTCATCATGAAAGAAACAGTCTTTATTATATCACTAAATCATGAACACAGCATTTGTACTTGCATTATTTACTTGGGACAAGCATTTTGTCTGAATCATATCATTTGTCTTCAACTACTGAAGCTGAACCCATAATCATATCACTTTTTACTTTCATAAATACATCTTATTTCCATGTGATTAGTAATTCTTACTGAAACGTAGAAGTTGTAACTTTCTATGTAACACCTAAACTACCATTGAAAGATACTGTTGTTGACATTCTTGTACAACGTGCATTATTATAGCAATACCTTTCATAGGAACCATATATAATATCCATTCTAAAACACCAAAAGGCAATTAGAATAAATTCGCCACAAGTTTTTCAGCCCCGTGTTTATGTGAAACATGCACAGGGGTGTAGTGCTGTTAAAGCAGTGGTCGGACACCTGAACTTCAAGCTGAATTTTACATTTTAAGAACTAAAATTATTCATAAAAAGAAGATTTAGTGAAGTTGAACCCAAAAATGTTCTTCTTAGCTAAACTCTCAGCATGTTAGAAAACACACTGACCGTTGGCGATTCCCAAAATCCACTGGCTGAGCACCCTCGGACTGCTCAACTCAAACTTTTTCATTCTATATGAGGAGAATCATACACCATATGATTGTTAACACATAATAGAACATGGTATGAAAAACTTAATAAGATACATGTTTAAATATACTGTGTGTTTAAATTACAGAAAATTAAAAACTTATTGTTTACTACGTTGGTTTTATATTGACTCTTTACCAAGACAGCAGATTAAGTGAGCCTAAAGAGGTGCTGCTGCTGAACCACATACTATATGTATTTAAATTTTATGGTGGAAGATCTCGAACAGAGAAGAAGCTATAAGTGTTGTGATTGGACTGGTTAGTAGTCCTGTGAAGTCATGAGAGGCCTAGCAAACCTGTGACTATCTGATCTTTGCACAATAAACGTTAACTGTGTTTCAAAATTTGATGGTTTTTCATTACCAGAAATTATTGAAAAAAATGAGTTTCTACTGAGTGTTCATATCAAATAATTGAAAATATATCAATGGATTTAGAATTACAAAAAGAAAGCAACCTGGAAAACCTGGAATAAGATGGGTAAAAGGAATTAAAGATGCTCTTGAAACGAGAAGAACATCAACTGAAGAGCATGTGATGTATGAAGATAGGAAAATCAGTGATGTCGAGAACTAACTTGTTGAGGAAGTTATATGCAAAAACGGCTCGTTTGGGTTGAGAAAACAAGGAAACAACCAACAGAAAGAAGACAACTAAGATAATTTTTTGACATCCAACAGCCAAACTTTCCAGGTAATATTACAAATTTATATTTTCCAGAAACACCTAAAAACAATATCTTAAATGATTTTTCAAAGAACTTTCTCAAACAAACCATTAACATAATTTTACAAAACAGAAAACTAAAAAACAATCTTAGAAAAAGAGACATTAATTCAATTAAAAACCTAAAACAAGACAAAAACATAAAAATTCTAAAAGCAAATAAAGGTAACGCTATAGTCATAATGAAGACGAATGAATACATCCAAAAAACGAATAACATCCTATCAGACACGAACAAATTTAAACCAATACACACAAATCAAAGACAAAACGAAACTAAACAAAATACTACTAAAAATGAAAAAAGCCAACGCAATTTCACAAACACTTTATTCCTACCTACGTAAAACCGACTCACACACACCGCAAATATACGGCATCCCCAAACCTCATAAACCAGATTGTCCATTACGACCAATAATGCCCACATATGAATCGTTTAATTACAATCTTGATAAATACATAGCATGGGCATTCTTCAAATATGTGACATCAGCCAGCTCATTCATCAAAGACTTTTAATTTCAAGTTTAATCTAAATCAACTTAATCATAAAGCCTCAATGGCCAGTTTCGATGTTATATCCCTCTTTACAGAAGTTCCAACAACAGAAGCTTGCAAGATAGCCTTAGAACTCTATATCCGAGACCCTAACCCATGTATAGACATTCCCAGCAACCAATTAGCAACCCTCATGGAATTCACCACGATGAAGACAAACTTCATGTTCAACAGTCACAACTATATACAAACAATTGGCCAAAGCATGGGCAACCCAGTATCACTAGTTCTAGCCAATATATTTATTTATGACACAAGTTGAAACACGAGCAATTAATACAGCATTACATCCACCACTATACTGGTACAGATATGTAGATTACACGGTTGGGGATTCAGATCTACAGAACACACACTTAATTTTTTCAATCACATTAACTCGATACATCCCAACATTAACTTCACACATGAACAAGAAGAAAGCAATCATTTCTAAACCTCAAAATTACAAGAACCGACACACAATTTAAAAAAGAAATTCACCGAAAAATTACCTATACTTGATTATACATTCCTTGGGACTCAGCACATGAAACAAAACAAAAACTCAACATACTAAGAAACCAGATAAACACAGCCATAAAACTATGCTCAACAGATAAAATTTATGATGAATTAGACAAAATAAAACAATACGAGGTCTGTTCAAAAAATACGCGGTCTGTTTGAATTGCCGGCTCCAGTTAGTTCCAGGGGAATCCGCTTGATGTCGCTAGGTTTGCACAGATCAGCTGATTACGACGCCATTTCCCAATTGCAGATATCTTTAGTTGTGTATTAGCTATGCGGTTGTAAGTGAAGTGCGATTTTTTTGTTTGGCGGATTTCAGAACGACTTGCTGTGAAATTTTGTGTTAAACTTGGAAAATCTGTGACTGAAACTTTTGCTATGCTTAACACGGCTTACGGTGATGTTTCTATGAAGCGTACGGCATGTTTCTAGTGGCATGAACGTTTCAAGGATGGTCGACAGTCCATTGAAGATGATGAGCGTCCTGGACGTCCTTCCACGTCAACTGACGACCCACATATCGACAAAATCAACACCCTGGTGCGGGCAAATCGACGTCTGACTGTCAGGGAGCTTGCTGAAGAGTGTGGGATATCAGTTCGATCTTGTTATGAGATTTTGATCGAGAAACTGAAGATGCACCTCGTTGCTACAAAATTTGTGCCTCAGAACTCGTGAGTTTTTGGCCAAACACTCGATCACTGTTCTTCTCCACCCCCCTACTCACATGACCTTACTCCTTGCGATTTTTTCTTGTTCTCCAAACTCAAAAGACCCTTGAAAGTAAGAAGATTTGAGACGATTCCCGAGATTAAGGCACATGCGACGAAGGAGTTGGAGGACATTACAAAAGAAGCGTACCAGGAGTGTTTCAACAAGTGGAAACACTTTTGGGATAAGTGTGTGCGTTGGGGAGGAGAGTACTTTGAAGGGGTCCCAGACCTGTAACTTCTAAATGAAGTACATTTTATTTTATGACGTCAGTCCGCGTATTTTCTGAACAGCCCTCGTACTTTATCAACATCAACAAGTTTCCTCCACAAACCATAGAAAACATTATACACACACACATAGACAGAAAGCAAAATCAACCAACAAAAGTAAATATATCTCACGAATAAAAAAATCACGAAACCATATACTGTTGTATACCATATATTCCTGACATCAGCAAACAAATAACCAACATTTGGCAAAAACTAGTAACAAAATATCACATTCCAGTTAATACTAAATTTATTCAAAAATCAGGCACAAAACTGAGGTCTATACTATGTAAGAACTACACTGACAAACACCACACCAACATTATTTATAAAATACAATGTGATAACTGCCACGACTTCTATATTGGAAAAACAAGTAGAAAAATGGAAACCAGATTCAAAGAACATGAAAGTCACCTTCATACGTTTTCGAACAGTGCAAGTCAAATAAACACAACATAACCATAGAAAACACTCAAATACTAAATAAAGAAACAAACATAAACAAACGCAAAATTAAATAAGCCTTACTTATACAACAACTTAAACCTAAAATAAACCAATATAAAGGAACGCCTTTATACCTATATTAATATAATAAAATAAATAAAATTATATATTGAAACATCTAACACCGCCCTCTACATTGCGACACTCAGTTACACAACCCCTTCAAATATGCGGTCAGCTTCCGGTCAATTACCTCTTTCTTTGTGAACCTGACGATGACCGTAGAAGGTCGTTATGTAAAATATTTTCTCAACCTAAACGAGCCGTTTTTGCATATAAATTTGAAGATAGGACAATGTGAAGAAGATTGATAGGCATGGTGACTAAAAGAACTTAGTTCTAACTGAAGGTTGGAGGGACTGAGGCTTATTGTTGATATAATATGCAACGAAGGTCGCTTGTTCATTATTCATGTTGGCAAAATAAATAAATATAATGTTACAAGAAGATAGAAATACATGATAGATTAATATTACATCAGAACACTGTGTAAAGAATTATTAAATAACCTACAAATTCAACACTAAGTGTTAAAAGAACAAGTGAATTGGTTACCCTATTAACCCAACACTTTTTAAAAAACTTATAGCAATGTTACAAAATTTTTCTTTAATTTCCATTTTATTTTAGATATTCTGGTGAAAATAATTTAACATCCATTACATGCAACATTAAAAAATTATTTTTTATATAATACTTCTGCAAGCTGAACACTTGTACACTGTCGTAAATTGTTGTAGGTCTGTGTTATAAAAGACGTTCAAACCTTTTTAACAACATCAGGACTAATTTAGAATCAGCTACTTTTTATCTAATAAGTGCTATAGTAAACAGAGGTTCAAATACTATATAAAAACACTGACTTTTTCAACTTCCTTTCGTAAAATAACTTTTGTCCTCTAAAAAACCTCTTTCACTATCTCATACTTATTTTCTAATTTTGTTCTAGATTTTTCATCACATTTCTGGATCATTATGTCATCAACAATATTCACCTCCACCTGGCCAATAAGTAAGTTACAACATTTAAAACATAATTTAATACACTAGCAGGCCCGGAAAATTCTCAGGTTACTCAGACGTTTCACAGATGTTAAGATGTGTTTCTTGTTTAGTACTTCGTGTCAGAGACCAAGGTTATGAGTGCACATTATGAATTTTTAATCCATGCACTGAGCTGAATCTTTGACTAATTACAATTTATTCAACCTTGAATTTGCATAAGGACTTTCAATATTGTATGTCTATCGTCTAGCCATTGGTTATCCTGTCCTTGCTTATAGGTAATATTTTCAATACCTATTTTTATCATGGATTTTATCTCTACTAATGAAATCTCCAGTTCTCCAGGAAATTCAAAACTTTTTGTACAGTAAGAGGCGTGAAGTTGTCTTAACGAAAGATATTGTTGAGCTATTTGAAGCTAGCAAGTCCATGGATTGAGACGTGTCGCTTGCAGGGAGGTTCTCAGCTAAAGGAGTCGAGCCTGTAAGTAGCTCAACAGTTGGAGTCTTTGCTACGGTTGATGTTGGCTATGGCGGTTAAAACCAAAGAATAATGGTGCCCAGTGACATGCTCCACTGTGAAATAAAGCATTACCATGACGAGCAGGTGGGAAATTTTCTAGCATATTCAATGGGATCAACATATCCTGAAGCAAAATGAGAGCTTTTTGGCATAAGGATCGTCCACTAAAGAGCATCTAGTACTTGGGAAGATGGAGATAGAACAAGCTCCAGTAAGACTTTAATGTCACTCTGAAGACTAATTCAATATTGGGGTGGATGAGCAAGATGGCTCTTGCTATCAACGAGCAGTCTTAACTTCGATGTTGTCGAACACGTCATTCAAAAGATTGGTGCAGTTATGGCATCGTTACTGAAATACAACATTGGACTGTCTCCATCACGAGACAGTAGCTTAAAGGTTTTAAACGCGCGTCTTTGTTAAAAGGTTTTTATTGTTTTCTTCTATTTATTTTTTCCTTTTTATTTCACTAATTAATTGTTGTTGTTGTTTTAGAATTAAGCACAAAGCTACACAATGGGCTATCTGTGCTCTGCCCACCACAGGCATCGAAACCCGGATTTTAGCGTGTAAGTCCGCAGACATACCGCTGAGCCACTGGGGGGCACACTAATTAATAGCCAGTATTTTCTTAAAGTGAACCTTTTAGTTATTTACTACTTTTCGAGATTTCGTTTTTTGTAATTATAAATCTGCACGTGCACATTTCTTTTTTTATTACATTCATCATTAAAAGATTTTTTATGTATTTTTCTTTTTGAAAATTCTTGTTTACTAGTGTATTAAAGCAGTATATTTTGTAGAAAATTTAAACCAAAGAGTTGGTTTTCGTTTATTTCATCGTAGGGTTTAATAAACATGTATAATTTTAATATTTCTAATTTATTAAAGATAAAAGGCTACACCTTGTTAATGATGCAATGTTTTATATTTTATCTGTTTTTTAGATTTAAAGTTAAAATATTGCGTTTTATTATTGCAGTTAGATTTAAGTTATTTCTAAAGAACTTTGATTTTCTATTGACATGGATTTCACTGTTAAAGACTTGAGTTGTCTATTTGGTGCGTACATATTCTTATGTACCTAAGAAAGTTAACGTGATTGCTGGCCATGGTGTGTATTTAAAGTTCATTTGTTTTAAAAGTCATTTTAAATGTCTAGTTTAGGATAAGTCTGAAACAGACAAGGAAGCAACTACTGATATACAGACCCGGTATGCATTTTCCACCCATTTTTAGTTGTATAGAATTTTCTAAACCTTTTCGTATTTGATTCTATACAGTTTTAGCATAAACACGTGGTACAGAAAGTAGATAATAGAAAGTCTCCGTGCTCTCGTCGCGAGACATTGCAGTAATAAAGCACCCGTGCAGAAAGAATCAACAACTGTAGTATTCTTTGCTGATTGAATGACAAGATGTGTATGTTAAAGTCACCCAATGCTGTAAAAGAAAAAAAAAATCACAAAATAAAGCTGCTGACTTGAAAATGGAATCAAATTTCGTGGTTTAGTTTCACAGAAAGTTTTCCAAGTGAAGACCATACTTTGAGAAAGAAAAGGCTACGGACCTAAGCCTTATCCTATAGAAACTACAGAGTGATGAGTATGCTTTCACTACCCAATTATACCGGGAGTTCTTTGAGTAAAGACCATACTTTAAGATCATAACGTTTTTGTTTATGAGATATATTTCGGGAGTGAAAAGTTATAGACCTGAGTGTAACATAATATAAGTGACTCGTTTTTTTAATGTGTGTGCAGGTATGCTGAGATTTGTTTTTTAATGAAGGTTGTGTTTATTTCCTGAAACTGGTCCAGTCTCAATAAGCAGTTTAAGTCTAGTTTTCTGACATAGAATAACTTATAAATTTCTTGTTTGAACCTCTTGGTATTAGTGGATCTAACAATCTAATGCTTGTAAGGAAATAAGCTCATCTGAAAATGTCACAGATCCACAGTAAATTTCATACTTGATATAATGACAGATTAAGGTATATATTTTTCATTCAACTTACATGAGAGATGACGTGCATAGTCTTATATGTTTCCTTTAGTTTTTACTTTCACTTAATTTTATGCGATTTTAGTCGTTTCGTGTGTTTTTCTTATAGCAAAGCCACATGGGGCTATCAGCTCAGCCCACCGAGGGGAATCGAACCCCTGATTTTAGTGTTGTAAATCCGGAGACTTACCGCTGTACTAGCGGGGGGCTAGTCGTTTCGTGCTTCAAGTTTTTCTAAATTTTATAATGTTTTAAAATTATGTTGGAAACTATTTAATAATTACATTGAATTATCATATTAAGCAGTATTAGACAATGAAGTGAAAAATGTAATAAGTGAAAATGTTTTGGTTTGTTTTGGAATTTCGCACAAAGCTACTCGAGGGCTATCTGTGCTAGCCGTCCCTAATTTAGCAGTGTAAGACTAGAGGGAAGGCAGCTAGTCATCACCACCCACCGCCAAATCTTGGGCTACTCTTTTACTAACGAAAAGTGGGATTGATCGTCACATTATAACGCCCCCACGGCTGGGAGGGCAAGCATGTTTGGCGCGACGCGGGCACAAACCCGCGAACCTCGGATTACGAGTCGCGCGCCTGACGCGCTTGGCCAGGCCTTGCCAATGAGTGAAAAGAAACTGTTAGGTAATAAACTTGAATTTTGGGCTTCTAGCTAACGTAAACAATGGTTTAATATCAAGCTAGGTCGAAACGTTGTTCGCTCTTCTATTTGAAGTGTTTTCTGGGCCCAGAACAACCGTTTTTGCATATAAAAGTTCTCAACAAGTGGGTTTCTCGACATCACTGAGAAGTATGAATTGTTTACATTAATTTCCATTCTCGCCATGAGTATGCGTTTTTATTGTCAAGCATTTTACTGGTTAACTTACCACTACCAAAGCAAAAGTTATACAGGCCTAAACAGTCTCATATGTGATGAGAGATGACGAGAAAACCCACTTGTAGAGAAAAACGGCTGGTTTGGGTTCTTACATATATAAGACTCATACGTGTTTGTGTGTGTATCCGTAATAATATAAGAGCGTATTTGTTTGTATGTTTGTGTGTGACTGCCATAGTTTTAAGAGGAAAGAGTCTGGAAACCTTAAAATTTGCACACATACTAAGTGGACTCCGAGGGTGTAAACTGTGTGTTATTACTTATCTTATCCAGATGCGATCGCGTAAGCTCATATTTTAATTGAGGCAAGATAGTAAAAAAACCACATAGAAAAGGCGTGGCATTAAGACGTGGCTCATTATGTCACATTGGCATATTTATCTCGAATATATCAACCTAATATTCTAAGCGAACCCGGGTACGTTCTCTTGTATTCGTGTATATATATTATATATATATCTGTCATATGCTGGAACACTTTTGAAGCCTGTCGTCAGGTCTTGAATAAAAGTCTTTCCATATGTAGCTTACAGGCTAGCACAGAGCTTCAATATACATTTTATGTCTTTATCAAATTAGGCGCAGAAATATTACCTTTACTTTTGTAGTTAGATTTTACAGTTTAAATTGTTATTTGTTTGTGAAATTACTGATCTTAAATCTTTGTTTAGTTGGCATAAAAGAAGACAATATTTTATATTCTGAAATCCAACGTCAATTTCATTTGTCCATATTCATTCACTCATCTATCCCTGCTGACTCAGTGGTAAGTCTTCAGATCTATAGCGCTGAAATCTGGTTTAGATACACGTGATGAGCACGTAACAGATTAACTGATAATGCAGCTTCGTGCTCAACAGCAAACAAAGGAACCCACTATAATTACAAATACACATTTCCACTCAAACCTATAAATCACTACTGATTGGTTCAGCAGGGCCAGACATAGCCAAGTGGTTGAAGAGTTCGACTCGCAATTTGAAGATCGCGAGTTCGAATCCCCGTCACACCAAAAATGCTTGCCCTTTCAGCCGTGGAGACGTTATAGTGTGACGATCAATCCCACTCTTTGTTGGTAAAAGAGTAGCCCAAGAGTTGGCGGTGAATGGTCATGACTAGCTGCCTTACCTCTAGTTTTACACAGCAGAATCAGGGAGGTATACTACAGATAATCCATGTGTAGCTTTGAGTAAATTTCAAAACAAACACACAAATAAAGTTCGGCAGTTACTCTGACATTTAGTGTTATTGTTGCTAAACAATGGCAGGCCTTTGGGATAATTAGCTGGAGCGTGGTTTATGCTTTTAGATAACTTAGACACTTTAATGTCATGACTGTAGTTATAATGAATTAATACAACTTATTGCTTCCAGCTAGATATTAGTCAGGATAGTGTATTTTGCGTTCGTGAAAATGTCCATAATCTTCGTCATCGACATAATTATATGAACGTATTTGTGATGGGTTGCCCTGGTGATGGGTCTACGCAATTCTGTCGACGCATGCGTATGTGACTTCTGTCATAGTGTAGAATACTAGTACTCGTCTGGGTAGAAAGAAGTCGACGCCTTGAATTTGCGAGGTGGTAGAACTAGAATTCTAACAAATAGAAAGGGAATAAGTTTTTTTTTGCATAACTTCCATCTTCGTTTCTAACAGTTGACAATGCCTCTTCAAACTGCAGAAGTACGTTCTATGGTTGAAGACGAACCAGATCTGAAAGCCATTAAACAAGGTCAGATGTGATAACTAAGTTAAAGCTGCTATATATATATATGTAAAACCAATAATGAATGAAATTTTGTCTGAAGGATATACATACTAGATAAACTTAAGGATACTTTAGTAACAGAGTCATCTGTTATATTCTAGTGTGCTAGAATATCATAAATATTTACAACATTCAAATGATGTTTATTTTTTGGTTTATTTATGTATTAGAAATCGTAAGATTTTTAGAACATTTTAGAATAGCCTTATTAAATATTTTTTGTGTACTGTATTAGTTGAAACATACAGTATCAGCAGTTATTTTATTATATTGTATATTTATAACTTATTGTATTACGTTACCAATACTGTTTTTCATCATATCTAATTGAAAAAACTATTTTTTAA
This sequence comes from Carcinoscorpius rotundicauda, assembly GCA_011833715.1. NCBI lineage: Eukaryota > Metazoa > Arthropoda > Merostomata > Xiphosura > Limulidae > Carcinoscorpius > Carcinoscorpius rotundicauda. The sequence goes on along the minus strand of CM022399.1, from coordinate 6,258,702 downwards.
AAGTAAACAACGTCCAGGACGTTCTTTACTTGTTCCTTGTGACAAGAACAAAATGAATATTTGTTCCTCACATGTTGTATTACACGAACAGGAATCCTGGAGTGACTATTACAGTATATTTACGATACATAAATGTACGTGAAAATTTTTAAAATGCCGAGCCGTTTCAAAAACAAGTTTAAACTTTTATGAAATAAAAGTAACACCTTAACACAAATTTGCATTACTCAATTACAGTAAAACACAATGAAGGTATTAAGACACATTTCTTAAATACATAAAATACATCTTTGTTTGGCGCTGCAAAAAGTAAAATTATGTTTTTGTTGAACTTAAATTATTTATAAAAGAAGGTCATCCATCTATACTGAATAACGCTAGACATGCTATGAGACAATTCTTGAATCAGACATGTTCGCTTATCGATCGGGGAGTGTCTAATACGAAGAAGGAAAGGCAACGGCAGTCAATACACGGAGAAGAAATTGCTTGTGTATTTAAGCAGTATCTTGTCTGCAAAACACGTATCAGACATGCCAAGTTACACCGTATTCCGCACTACGCTATTTAACAGATTCTCAAATATTCAAACAATCTAATCATTTGTACAGATATGAAAATATTTCAGATAGTACGGATATTATTAAAGTATTGGAGAAATTTAGAAATTATCTGATTAAAATATTTGAGAAAGTTAGTACAGGAGCTCAGTAAAATTTTGTTTTTATATAATTTGTTCCTTAAATAAGGAGACTAGACAAAGTATGTCTTTAAACCGTTCAATTGATGAGTGTTTTATTAGGTTTAGAACTCTAAGACTAACCTTGTGGGTAAGTACTGTTTATTTCTTCACTGTAGTGGAAACACATACAGTGCACAACTAACTATAGAACTTTCATTTTAACTTTAAAAAGTCAGATATAAGAACATGTGAGTTTGTTTTGTAATTTTCTACCACTATGAGAAAGTTTGCTAATTTCAGGTAAATGATGAAATAGTAAAACGTATAATTTTCGTTTTTATTGTGTTTTAAAAATAGACATGGCGTCAGAGAGCTGCTCGTGTGTGAACGTGACAGCAACAGACATAACATTTGAAATTTTACTAGAAAACGTCAGCATTGCCTAATATAGAATTTTTGTTCTACTTTCTAATTATGTATTTTTAGTATGTATTTAATTTTATTTCGTTATCAGCACTGGCTAAAATACTGGAATAAACTTTTCCACTGGCGGAAAATTAGGCCTAATTGTACTTTACTTTTCGACCTTAGAAATGATCAGTGGCCCGGCAGGGCCAGGTGGTTAAGGCACTCGACTCGTACTCCGAGGTTTACGGGTTCGAATCCCCGTCATACCAAATATACTTGTCCTTTCAGCTGTAAGGACGTTATAATACTACGGTCAATCCCCACTATTCGTTGGTAAAAGAGTAGCCCAAAAGTTGGTCGTGGGTGGTGATGACTAGCTGCCTTCCCTATATTCTTACACTGCTAAATTAGGGATGGCTAGCGTAGATAGCCCTCGAGTAGCTTTGCACGAAATTTAAAACAAACCAAACAAATGATCAAAATTTCCTTTTTACAATTTTTGACATTTCAGATGTATTTACTGTTAGAAGTCGACAAGTTAAGAACTATCAGCGAAAGGAAGACCTTTACAATTATTTTATATTAGAGCAAAGATATTCATATTATTATCTTACATTTTTTCATGACCCTTAAATATTACTTTTCAATGGTTATGACGATCATTTAAAGAAACTGGAAATAATTGACAATACTGTCATCTCTATTAATGAAACATTCCTAAACATTCATTCTAAGTTTTACCTTTTGCACAATGAAATAGCTGGTATATCTAGAAATTCACACTAGACATATGGCTTTACTTTACTAAAATCTGGACGTAGCTTTTGTAGATCCCAGTTGTCATGAACGCATTCTTTGACAGATAAATGCTCCATCTTTACCAAAAGTTACTTTATTAGTAATGTACGTTTCCCGTCAAATAACTACAGAGATAACCGTCTTACACTTGATAAAGCAAAAACATCAAAAGATTAAAACGCCCCACTTTTACGGTCACACCACTAACACCAAGGGCAGGACAATAGCGAAGTTCATACATGGCAGTTATTAACGATAACTCTTCAAGTCACATTTACTATGACAAAACATTATCGACCTACGTTAGTACACCTGATCAGTAACTTTAAATACATGAAATACATGGGACAAAACCCAGTATTGTTCCAAATTAAAATGCATAGCCAGATTAGTTTATATAATCAACACCAAAATACCCTTGATTTCAAGAAAGTAAATTGGGTATTATATAATAGCTGTTTGGACAGCGAGTTACCAGAACCTAAATACACAGCTAAGTCTCAAGAAGATGTACCATAATACTACAATAAAGTAACAACGAGCCATAACCAAAACTATAGGTGATACAATTCCCCCAAAACAGAACAGATAACCCCGAATTACAAAAGACACACCACAGATAACAACCCCGAATTACTAAGGATTTACACCACAGATAACAACCTCGAATTACTAAAGACTTACACCACAGATAACAACCCGGAATTACTAAAGACTTACACCACAGATAACAACCCGGAATTACTAAAGACTTACCTCACATATAACAACCCCGAATTACTAAAGTCTTACACCACAGATAACAACCCGGAATTACTAGAGACTTACACCACAGATAACAACCCGGAATTACTAGAGACTTACACCACAGATAACAACCCCGAATTACTAAAGACTTACACCACAGATAACAATCCGGAATTACTAAAGACTTACCTCACAGATAACAACCCCGATTTACTAAAGACTTACACCACAGATAACAACCCGGAATTACTAAAGACTTACCTCACAGATAACAACCCCGAATTACTAAAGTCTTACACCACAGATAACAACCCGGAATTACTAGAGACTTACACCACAGATAACAACCCCGAATTACTAAAGACTTACACCACAGATAACAATCCGGAATTACTAAAGACTTACTTCACAGATAACAACCCCGAATTACTAAGGATTTACACCACAGATAACAACCTCGAATTACTAAAGACTTACACCACAGATAACAACCCGGAATTACTAAAGACTTACACCACAGATAACAACCCCGAATTACTAAAGACTTATACCACAGATAACAACACCGAATTACTAAAGACTTATACCACAGATAACAACACCGAATCACTAAAGACTTACACCACAGATAACAACCCCGAATTACTTTTGACTTACACCAGAAATCTACGAACTCATTTCAACAGGACACAGACTTCGCAGAGGATTCGAAGCCACAAGAAACCAATCAATCAAACCGCAAATAAAAACAGCCAATAATAAAACGGAAAGACAACTAAGAGTACAATACAGGAATAACTGTAAATACAAACTACATTTATCTTGACCAACCGCTTTCTGTCAGACATTTAAAGTATATGCTGCGAAACAACCGACTAGAACAACATTAGATAAAAGTACGATTGTTTTTACTGGTGTCCAGTAATCTTCTGTGAACACTGTAAAATATATATTTTCTGTATTTTCACCAGCACAGTCATTCCATTAACAATGTTACTGTCATCGGTATTGAAACAGTATTTAAAACTAAAGCAGATGGAGTAATAGAAAGAGCTTATTGGATTGCTAATCTAAACACTGTTCAACCTCTCAGAATTAATCTAGATTCGTTGTTGTTGTTTTGAATTAAGCACAAAGATACACAATGGGCTATCTGTGCTCTGCCCACCACAGGTATCGAAACCCGGATTTTAGCGTGTAAGTCCGCAGACATACCGCTGAGCCACTGGGGGGCAGTCTAGATTCTGATCTCCGTTTAGTGGTTCCATCTCTGTCAGAAAAATAACTTTATTATATGCTCATTTTCTCATGTAATTATGAAAGCTGATTTTCCAAGAATTCATTGTTTGTTTAAGATAATATAGCATACTTGTTTTTATAAATTGATTAATGTAACATATATTTTTCAGTCAGTCTCAAGGTGTCACCTTTATTTTAACTAAACTGTAAGTATAGATTTAAATATATATATATACATATTTAACCATTTCTGACGTATCAGGTCATCCATAAAGTAATGTCTGAATTTAGGTTCAGAAAAAAAGAAAGGATTTCAAACGTTTTTTTTTATTGTTTTTAATCAGTAATGCATGTTTCATTATTATTAATTACTTCCTGCCAACGATACACAAGTTTCTGAATATCACTTCTATAAAATTCTTGGTGTTTGGAGGAAAAGAATGTAGAGAGGGTAGTTTTGATATTTTTGTGTTCCAAGCTCTTACTCATCAAGATAGTTGTGCAGATTTCGGAATACATGATAATCAGATAGGGAAGAGTCTGGAGAATAAGGAGGATGTGGAAGTTTTTCCCAGTCTAACTCTTCAATCTTTACAGATGTTATCCTTGCTGTGTGGAACCGTGCATTATCCTGGTGTAACACAACACCTTTATGACTGATCAAAGCAGGCCTCTTTCCTTTCAGTGTAGCATTCAAGCTCTCTAACTGTTGACAATAGAAGTCTGATGTAGTCGAACATTGAGTGGCAGCAGCTCAAAGAGGATCACATCAACAATATCCCACCAGACACTAAACAAGACTTTCCCAGGGTAGAGATCCATTTCGGGCTGGGCTTTAACAAATTTACCTGCACTGAGCCCTTGTCTGAGGCGCTTAACATTTTTATAAACTATCCATTTTTCATCTCCAGTCACTAACATGTCTAAAAAAGGTGAGTTACGTTCACGAGAGTGCAGAGAAATGCAAATGACCTCTCTTACACTAAGGTTAGCTTCTGTCAAATCACGGGGAACCCATTTTCTAAGTTTTGACACCTTTTTAAGCTGTTGCAGATGACGGTGAAATGTTAAATGGGTTGAATTAAGCTTCTGTGCCAGTTATTCAACTGTTACAACACAATCTTCATCAAATGCAGCCAGCAGCAAGTCATCAACAAACTCAACAGGACGACCTGAATGTGGAGCATCTCTTGAATTGTAGTCACTTGATCTGAACTTCTGAAACCACCTTTGACATTTTTTTTATTTAGAGACTCCGCTCCAGAAACACCTTGAATGTTTCGTGTAGTGTCTGCTGCACTATTGCTTTTTGTAAAGCATTGTATGCCTGATGTCCTTGTCAGATACATTCGTTTTCATAAGAGTGTATTTGATGAATTGTCGGCTTCATTGTATCGGAAATGAGACGCTTACAAACAGTACATAGAGATATACACATTGCCTGGAAAACCGGATGACCTTCGTGATGTCACGAAACCCTTTTTATATATATCACTCATTCGATTACACCACCATTTCAAGTTTGCCTACTTTTCGATGGCGCTCTGGTCAGCCCAATAATCTTAATTACTCTAACAAAACATTCGCTACCTCTCAGGCACGGCATGGCCAGATTGTTAAGTCTTTCGACTCGCAATCCAAGGGTCACGGGTTCGTATCCTCGTCACACCAAACTTGCTCGCCCTTTCAGCCGTGGGAGCTTTATAATGTGACGACCACTATTCGTTGGTAAAATAGTAGCCCAAGAATTGGCGATGGGTAGTGATGACTAGCTGCCTTCCCTCTAGTCTTACACTGCAAAATTAGGGACGGCTAGCACAGATAGCCCTCGAGTAGCTTTGTGCGAAATTACAAAACAAACAATACACTAATTTCTTAGTCTGCCACCTCTCTTCTCATTCATTGTTTGTTTTGTTTGTTTTTGAATTTCGCAAAAAGCTACTCGAGGACTATCTGCGCTAGCTGTCCCTAATTTAGCAGTGTAAGACTAGATGGAAGGGAGCAAGTCATCTCCATCTACCGTCAACTTTTGGGCTACTCTTTTACCAACGAATAGTGGGAATGACCGTTACATTATAATGCCCCCATGACTGAAAGGGCGAGCATGTTTTGCGCGACAGGGATGCGAACCCACGACCATCAGATTACAAGATACGCCTTAAACCACTTAGCCATGTCGAGCCCTTCTCATTCATTTCATTGTATCAGTCGTTGTATCATATTTCTTCCAATTATATATTTACTTTCTTGTTCTCTAAGTTTCATCATTTGTTTGTGTCCTGTTCAAGATAATTTCAGTACTCATCAATAGATCAATGGTCCAAATCTCCTGTCCAAGATAATTTCAGTATTCATCAATAGATCAATGGTCCAAATCTCCTGTCCAAGATAATTTCAGTACTCATCTATACATCAATGGTCCAGATCTCCTGTCCAAGATAATTTCAGTATTCATCTACAGGTTAATGGCCCAAATCTCCTGTCCAAGATAATTTTAGTACTCATCTATAGATCAATGGTCCAAATTTCCTGTCCAAGATAATTGCAGTATTCATCTATAGGTTAATGGTCCAAATCTCCTGCCCAAGATAATTTCAGTACTCATCAATAGATCAATGGTCCAAATCTCCTGTCCAAGATAATTTCAGTATTCATCTATAGATCAATGGTCCAAATCTCCTGTCCAAGATAATTTCAGTATTCATCAATAGATCAATGGTCCAAATTTCCTGTCCAAGATAATTTCAGTACTCATCTATACATCAATGGTCCAGATCTCCTGTCCAAGATAATTTTAGTATTCATCTACAGGTTAATGGCCCAAATCTCCTGTCCAAGATAATTCAATAGTAAGAACAGAACAGGGAGTAACAACAGAGCTTAAGATGTACTGGTAACAAACACCAATAGTAAGAACAGAACAGGGAGTAACAACAGAGCTTAAGATGTACCAGTAACAAACACCAACAGTAAGAACAGAACTGGGAGTAACAACAGAGCTTAAAATGTACCAGTAACAAAAACAAATAGTAAGAACAGAACAGGGAGTAACAACAGAGCAGAAAATGTACTGGTAACAAACACCAACAGTAAGAACTGACAGGGAGTAACAACAGAGCTTAAGATGTACTGGTAACAAACACCAATAGTAAGAACAGAACAGAGATTAACAACAGAGCTTAAGATAAATTAGTAACAAACACCAATAGAAAGAACAGAAAAGGGAGCAACAACAGTGCTTAAGATGTACTAGTAACAAACAGCAACAGTAAGTAGATAACAAGGAGTAACAACAGCGCTTAAGATGTACTAGTAACAAACACCAATAGTAAAACAGAACAGGGAGTAATAACAAAGCTTAAGATGTACATGATAACGGACACCAATAGTAAGAACAGGACATGGAGTAATAAGATAGCTAAAGATGCACTGGTAACAAACACCAATAGTAAGAACAGAAAAAGAGTAACAACAGAGCTTAAAATGTACTGGTAACAAACACCAATAGTAAGAACTGGACAGAGAGTAACAACAGAGCTTCAGATGTTCTGGTAACAAACACAAATAGTAAGAACAGGGAGTAACAACAGAGCTTAAGATTTATTGGTAACAATCACCAATAGTAAGAACATAACAGGGAGTAACAACAGAGTTTAAGATGTACTGGTAACAAACACCAAGTGTAAGAACAGAACAGGGAGTAACAATGGGGTATAGGATCAAGAGAAGTGTCAGATAAGTTTGTGTATTATGGTCTAATTTTTTCAGTCTAAACAAAGAAAATTATTCAGAGCAATAGAAGAAATAAAAGGAGTTGTAATTAATGGAATTAACATGAACAACCTGAGATACGGTGATGATACAGCACCTCTAACTTCAAGTTTTCAATTTTATAAACAAAGGTAATGATTGATTGATTTAGTGTTTTATGGCACAAAGCAGCGAGGCTATCTGTGCCAGACATCCGGTAAAAAAGTAAAATAAAAAAAGAAATGTAGTGAAAGACATAAATGGAAATGAAGGTAAAACAAAAAAATAGAAAACCAATGTTGACACCTAGTCTACAACGTTTAGATAGAAGGCAGAGTATAAGAAGTTGTAAGGTATTTACTCTAGCAAAAAGGTATGATCATAACCTGCCAGGAAGACTAACAGGTAAGTTCAAGACCCACCATCAGTCACCTGAAGTTGGTCTTTCCAATCCTGGTTCCGGGTTATGTGTCATAGCAACCAGTATCAAAATGTAAAAGAATAGAAGTTTTAAAAGACACATATCAAAATCGCAACAATGAGTAGCCAAATGTCTAGTAAAAAGAGAAAAGTCAAGTAAATGGGGTAAAATTTGTAAAAGTAAATGAAGGTAAAAACAAAACAGCAATTAAAACAGAAAATGGTGTAAAAATTAATGGTGACATCCAGTCTTCAAAGTTATAAACTATTTACTTTAGCAAAATGGTAATGATCATAACCCGCCAGGAAGACTAACAGGTAAGTTCAAGACCCACCATCAGTCACCTGAAGTTGGTCTTTCCAGTCCCGGTTCCGGGTTATGTGTCATAGCAGCTATTATCAAAATGTAAGAAAATAAAAGTTTTAAAAGACACTCGGTAAAATCGTAATAAAGAGTAGCCAAATGTTCAGTAAAAAGATAAAAGTCAAGTAAATGGAGTAAAATTTGTAAAAGTAATTGAAGATAAAAGTAAAACGGCAATTAAAACAGAAAATGCTGCAAAAAACCAATGTTGACATCCAGTCAACAAAGATGTAAAAAAACTACCTGTAGCAAAATGGTAATGATCATAACCTGCCAGGAAGACTAACAGGTAAGAATAAAAACTACCGTCAGTCACCTGAAGTTGGTCTTTCCAGTCCTGGTTCTGGGTTATGAGTCAATATGGTCAGTACTAAAAGGTAAAGTAGTAAAAGTGTGAAACGATATGCAGCAAAAGTATGATAACAACTCGCCAGGACGACTAACGAGTAGTTCAAACGGATAGTTCAAACAGTAGTGTTAGTCACCTGAAGTTGGCCTTTCCAGTCCTGGTGTCGAGTTATTTATTGTTCTGGCCATTGTCCAATGTCAAATTGAATGAGAGAGATTAAAACTGTAAAAAAGGAGCCCCAATTAAAAAAGTGTTATGAATAAATATGCAACCTTTAAATGAGATGAAACAGATTAATGGCCATTAAAAAATTAAAAACGTTATCAAGGTGGACAGAGTCACCATCACCAATAACTCTGTCCAATGTTACAGACTGACCCTGGAAAAAAATATGTTAAAAGTATTGCCGTCGTTGAGAATTGTAACGATGGCAAGAAAGTAAAACGTGGCTGACAGTGATTTGAGTGTTACACAAACTAAACATTGGTGCATCAGTTTCAGATAAAAGAAAATAATGAGTTAAAAAACTGTGAACAATGCATAGCCTTGTGAGAACAACTTCCTCCTTCCGAACTTTACGGAAGCTAGATGGCCAAACTCCAATTTTGGGTTTGATTTGAAAGTTTGTTGTTGCGTTGCTCACTCCAAGTGGACTGCCAGCTGGCATGGAGCCGAGCCTTGAAGACAATACCATAATCCATGTATGGAATAGGCATAGGGGTGACAGTGCTGAAGCAGACATATTTAGATGCCTTGTCTGCAAGCTCGTTCCCGCGAATACCCACATGGCCTGGTATCCAGAAAAACTGGATTGAAGTAGCAGCTAATGAGAAATGGGCCAGTAGGTTTTAAATATCAGCGAGAATAGGATGTGAGCTAACGTGTAGCGATTCCAAGGCAAGTATAGAACTAAGCGAATCAGTATAAATAGTGCAGCTGGAGTACTGCTCAGCTGCAATATGATCCAGTGCAAGAGATACGGCATACAGTTCAGCAGTGAACACAGAAACTGTAGAGGGGATTCTGATAGCAACTACTGACCAATAGCAGAGCCAACTGAACCACCTGATTTGGAACCATCTGTATAAATGGGAAATGAATGATTGTTTGAAAGATATTCATTGAATAAAAGACGGTACTTCCAATCTGGAGTATCTGCCTTTTTAGGTGACTGAAAGAAAGGTCACATTTGGGGGCTGTAATAAGCCATGGTGGGATGGGCCGACCTGTGGAATCTGCAATGTTATCCAAAGACAGACCCAATTCATCCAATTGCATTTGGATGCGAAAGCCAAACGGAGCAATGACAGATCGTCTGTTCTGAAAAAGTACTGCCCACCGAGGAAGGAAAACACATTCTCAGGTGGGATGCTTTGGTAAGGAACGAAGTTTCGAAGTATACTGTAAAGATAGTTGCAAATGGCGAAGGTGTAGAGAAGGTTCATGAGATTCAATGTACATGCTTTGAACTGGAGAGGTACGGAAAGCCCCAGTGCAGAGTCGAAGTCCTTGGTGATGAATGGGATCCAGTATCTTTAAGGCCGAGGGTCTGGCAGAGCCATAGACCATTGATCCATAGTCGAGTTTCGATCTAATAAGAGCACGATATATCTTCAACACTGAACAGCGATCTGCCCCCCAACTGGTAGAAGAGAGGACACAAAGGATGTTCAGTGCTCTTGTGCATTCGACCCGAAGCTGCTTTAAGTGTATAAAGGTCAGTTTACGATCAAAGATAAGCCCCAAGAACTTTGTCTACGAGACCACGGGCAGCAAAACTTCACCGATATGAAGTTCAGGATCAGAGTGAATACCTCGTCGACGACAAAAGTGCATGCATTCAGTTTTGGAGAGAGAGAAATTAAAGCCGTTCGCTAGAGTCCACTTCCGTACACGATTGAGGGCAGTTTGTAGTTGCCGCTCAATATATCTCATGTTTGACGACTGATATGAGATGTGAAAGTCGTCGACATACAGCCCATTCGCAACAGTGAGAGGAAGTTGTTCAGTGATGGCATTTATCTTTATACTGAAGAGTGTGACACTCAACACACAGCCTTGAGGGACTCCAAGTTCCTGTACAAAAGAACGGGAATGTGTCGAACCCACACGAACTTGGAATCTCCTGTCCATTAAAAAATTTTAATAAACATGGGTAGATGGCCACGTAACCCATATGTATGGAGGTCTCGCAAAACGCCATACCTCCATGTTGTGTCGTAAGCCTTCTCTATGTCAAAGAATATCGATACAAGGTGTTAGCGGTTGAGAAAGGCCTCTCTGACAGATGTTTCAAGACGAATTAGGTGGTCTGTGGTGGAGTGCTGTTGACGGAACCCACACTGGGAGGGCGAGAGGAGGTTGTTTGATTCAAGGAACCAAACAAGACGAGTATTAACCATCCTTTCTAAGGTCTTACAGAGACAGCTCGTCAGAGCAATTGGACGATAGTTTGAAGGAATCTTCGGATCTTTCCCTAACTTAGAGAAAGTTAAAATAATAGCCTGGCGCCAGGCATCAGGAAAAACATTCTCCTGCCAAATCCGGTTGAAGATAATCAGAAGGACATCAAGAGAAGCAGGAGATAGATGGTGCAGCATGTCATAATGAATATCATCAGGTCCAACAGATGTACTGGCAGACCAATGAAGGGCCATTTTTAGTTCCACCACCGTAAAGGGACTATTATGGTCAAAGAAACAGTCAGTTTGAAAGAAAAGAGGTGATCGCTCTGCCCGAGTCTTGATGGTCAGGAAGGTGGAGGAACAAGCAGAAGTGCTAGATACCCAGCAAAAACTTTCACCTAGAGTGTTAGCGATGTTCCGGACATCAGTCACCTCCTGACCATCAGAGAGAAAGATCGAGAGGGGAACAGAATTGTAGTGCCCATTAACCTTTCGAATCCTGTACCATATGATCTTGGAACTGGTGGTAGAAGATATGCTGGTTGTGAGCTTAATCCAAGATTCCTTCTGGCTTTGACGTCTTACCCACCTAGCATGTACATGGGCCCGTTGGAAAGCAACCCGGTTTCAAAGTGTGGGATATCTACGAAAAGTATCCCAGGCCCGTTTTTGAGCCTTCCGTGCTAAGTGGCAAGCAGGATTCCACCATAGACGAGGATATTGTGAAAAACGTGTCAAGGTTTTAGGAATACACTGAGCAGCTGCATGTATAATACAGTCAGTTACCGCTGTTACACAGTCGTCTATTGATGGCTGATTTACGATGGCAGGATCAAGTTCTGCGAGATCAGTGAAAGTGGACCAGTCTGCCTGATCCAGATTCCACCGGGGCACGCGGGTAGGGTGGCATCGACCACGGCCAGTCTCTCTCAAAACGATCGGAAAATGATCACTGCCTAGTGGATTACTGTCAACCTTCCATGAAAAATGGAAGAATAATGAAGGGGAGCAAACTGAGAGATCAATAACAGTAAAGGACTGACTAGGAGCATGAAAGTAAGTGGAAGAACCAATATTGAAAGGAGAAAGATTGTGATCAGAGAGCATACGCTCTACAAATCGACCCCTCCCATCAATAATAGCACTTCCCCAGAGGAGATGGTGTCCATTAAAATCTCCCAGGATTAGAAATGGAGATGGCAACTGTTCAACGAGAGCATCAAGTTCTGATTGATCGTATGTCTCTCCAGGGGACAGGTACAGAGAACAAATAGTGATGGTATGACCCAAGGAAATGCAGATGGCTACTGCCTCCAAGGGTGTGTTGAGTGACAAAGACAGGGTGGGCACATGTTGATCAACCAACAGTGCCACCCCTCCATGTACTCGACCATCACACAACTTGTCATTTCTGTACAGAGAAAACTGCCGAATGGAGACTGTATCAGCAGATTTGAGAAATGATTCTTGTAGAGAAAGACAAACAGGATGGTAGGAAGCAATCAGCGTTTTGATATCATCCAGATTAGAACGTAAACCTCGACAGTTCCATTATAGCAAGGTGGCCATTTTTAAGAACAGGTAGGTGAAGTGGTTGGAGAACCCTTCGGTTTATGACCATGTCTTTTTTCTTTACTGTCTTTAATCAGAGGAGGTCTATCAACCTCCATGGATCCTGCTCTGGGTCGAGTGGGCAGGTTTTTGTTATTGGAAGAGGAATCCAGTGACTGAAGACGCGAACGAATAATTGTTTTGTCTCTTGTGGCTGGAGAAAATGATGTATCAGAAGAAATGCCTGTATTTGAAACTGAAGGACGTGGATCTTGAGGTTTGTTGGAAGGTATGGGAGGAACAGAGATGGGTGTGGAAGTCGATTTATCAACTTTTTTAACCACGGAGGTCAAAAGGCTTTTCATTTGTTTTGAAAACGATTCTTTTGGAGACACAGAGAGATCTGTCTGCACTCCCACTGTAGTTGTGGAATGAAGTGCAGCAACATATGTCCGAGATGGAGTTGTAGACAGCAATTTCCGAGCCTCAGGATAACTAATGTTATGTGTCGTTTTCAAACGCTGCACCTCTTTTTCCTCCAACCATTTTGGGCAAGAATGAAAGTAAAAGGGGTGAGAACCATTGCAGTTGACACAATGCGGGTTCAAGTCACAATCATAGGCATCGTGGTCCTTGCCTCCACAACGAGCACATGTCAGGGAACCACGGCAAGAAGTCTTTGAGTGGCCGAATCTCTGACATTGAAAACATCGAAGGCGGTTTGGAATGTGTGGCCGAACCCTACAAATGAGATAACCTGCCTTGATGGTGGCAGGTGCACGTGGTGAAGTAAATGTTAAAACGAGGGTATTTGTTGGCAGTGTAACTAAATCTTTGCGAGTGGAGATGCACCTCACTGCAGAAACTCCTTGAGTGGAGAGACCAGCAAGAATCTCTGATTCGGAAACATTCTTCAAATCCCTTTCAACAATAACTCCTCGTGAAGAATTCAAAGTAGCATGGGGTGCAACTTCAATAGGTATATCCCCAATTGCCTTTGATTTCAAGAGGAGTTCACTGTGTTGGGATGTGGATGTTTCAACCAATATGTCACCAGATCGAAGCTTCTTTACTGACTTTGGAGAGCCAGCAAGTCCCTCTAGTCCCTTTTGAATAAAAAAAAGGCGACATTTGCCCTAAAGATTTTTCCGAAAGAGAATGCAATATAAGAAATAGAGGTACGTGTCTTACTGATGTTGAAGATTGCTGTTCTGAGTATTCAAGACGTGGTCGCTTACCCATTGACTGTTTTTTTACAATTTTATTTAATTTTTGGGGGGATTTATAGGAAAGAGGAAAAGTTTCGATACCCACTGACCCCACCCACCATGAAGCCCTACAAGAGGACGCACTACAAAGTCATGCAAGGACAATGCAGAAACGCCAGGGTTTCGTGAGCACTATACCCAAACACCAGCATCAGGCACAATGTCCACAACACCCGTTGAGAACTTCCAACACTGGTACTTGGTTGGCTCTAGCCCAAGTGGACCAGCCGATTGACCCAAGGGCCGCCCGTCAACAGGAATTCGAGGCCAAAGTGGTGTGTTAGGGTTGGACCCCTCAACCACCAGGATCTCTCCTCCCCTTCACGGGTCGCCACGCACGGAAAACACGTGGGTGGATCTTTAGATCCCAGAGAAAGTAACCAGACAGAACAGAACCTTCCCTGGGAGGTCCCCTCACCACGTACAGGAATCCACACCGAGAGGCAAAGTTAATGATGAAAGAAGATACCACTGGATGAAAATAAATTCTAAAAAGACCAGATCAATAGTACTTTCCATGGTGTGCCTGAAATCTTACTATCAACCTATCTATTGAGTGAACATCAACTGAACAAATAGAAATGTTAATTTCGGACACGTGTACAAGTTGGGTAAAAGCATAGCAAAAATTTAAATGACAGAAATAGCCACGAGTGTATTTAGCAACATGAAAACAGCATCCACATCAAGAAACATTGATATAACAGCCCAGATAAAGTTAATCAGATGTTATGTCATCAATCCTATAATACGATGAAGTGTATACAATATGTAAAGGTCAGGAGATTTCGAGCATGGATCTATATATACGAATACTGCAATTATCTTGGGCAGGATATTTGGACAATTAATTTCTAGATGAGTACTGAAATTATCTTGGACAAGAGATTTGGACCATTGATGTACAGATGAGTACTGAAATTATCTTGCACAGGAGATTTGGACCATTAACCTATCGATGAATACTGAAATTATCTTGGACAGGAGATCTGGACCATTGATGTATAGATGAGTACTAGAATTATCTTCGACAGGAGATTTGGACCACTGAGCTAAAGATGAATACTGAAATTATCTTGGACAGGTAATTTGGACCATTAATCTATAGATGAGTACTAAAACTATCTTGCAGGAGATTTGGATCATTAACCTACAGATGAATACTGAAATTATCTTGAACAGGAGATTTGGACCATTGATCTACAGACGAGTATTGAAATTATCTTAGACAGGAGATTTGGACCATTGATCTATAGATGAGCATTAAAATTATCTTGAACAGAAGATTTGGACCATTGATCTACAGATGAGTATTGAAATTATCTTCGACAGGAGATTTGGAGAATTGATCTATAGATGAACACTGAAATTATCTTGGACAGGAGATTTCAATCATTAACCTACAGATAAATACTGAAATCGTCTTGGACATGATATCTGAACCATTGATGTATAGATGAGTACTGAAAATATCTTAGAGTGGAGATTTGAACCATTAACCTATAGATGAATACTGAAATTATTATGGACAGGAGATTTGGCCATTGATCTATACATGAATACTGAAATTATCTTGGACAGAAGATTTGGACCATTGATCTACAGGTAAGTATTGAAATTATCTTGGACAGGAAATTTGGACCATTGATCTATAGATGAGTACTGAAATTATCTTGGACCGAAGATTTGGACAACTAACCTACAGATGAATACTGAAATTATCTTGGGCAGGAGATTTGGACTATTGATCTATAGATGAATACTGAAATTATCTTGGACAGAAGATTTGGACCAATGATCTATAGATAAGTAGTGAAATTATCTTGTACAGAAGATTTGGACCATTAACCTATAGATGAATACTGCAATTATCTTGGACAAGAGATTTGGACCATTGATCTATAGATGAATACTTAAATTATCTTGGACAGGTAATTTGGACCATTGATGTATGGATGAGTACTGAAATTATCTTGCACAGGAGATTTGGACCATTAACCTATCGATGAATACTGAAATTATCTTGGACAGGAGATCTGGACCATTGATGTATAGATGAGTACTGAAAATATCTTAGAGTAGAGATTTGAACCATTAACCTATAGATGAATACTGAAATTATTATGGACAGGAGATTTGGCCATTGATCTATACATGAACACTGAAATTATCTTGGACAGAAGATTTGGACCATTGATCTACAGACGAGTATTGAAATTATCTTGGACAGGAGATTTGGATCATTAACCTACAGATGAATACTGAAATTATCTTGGGCAGGAGATTTGGACTATTGATCTAAAGATGAATACTGAAATTATCTTGGACAGAAGATTTGGACCAATGATCTATAGATAAGTACTAA
>CM022399.1:6172426-6242331 GCA_011833715.1 Carcinoscorpius rotundicauda | reverse complement strand
TACTCGTCTGGGTAGAAAGAAGTCGACGCCTTGAATTTGCGAGGTGGTAGAATTAGAATTCTAACAAATAGAAAGGGAATAAGTTTTTTGTTTTTTTTTGCATAACTTCCATCTTCGTTTCTAACAGTTGACAATGCCTCTTCAAACTGCAGAAGTACGTTCTATGGTTGAAGACGAACCAGATCTGAAAGCCATTAAACAAGGTCAGATGTGATAACTAAGTTAAAGCTGCTATATATATATATGTAAAACCAATAATGAATGAAATTTTGTCTGAAGGATATACATACTAGATAAACTTAAGGATATTTTAGTAACAGAGTCATCTGTTATATTCTAGTGTGCTGGAATATCATAAATATTTACAACATTCAAATGATATTTATTTTTTGGTTTATTTATGTATTAGAAATCGTAAGATTTTTAGAACATTTTAGAATAGCCTTATTAAATATTTTTTGTGTACTGTATTAGTTGAAACATACAATATCAGCAGTTATTTCATTATATTGTATATTTATAACTTATTGTATTACGTTACCAATACTGTTTTTCATCATATCTAATTGAAAAAACTATTTTAAAAGTAAACAACGTCCAGGACGTTCTTTACTTGTTCCTTGTGACAAGAACAAAATGAATATTGTTCCTCACATGTTGTATTACACGAACAGGGATCCTAGAGCGATTATTACAGTATATTTACGATACATAAATGTACGTGAAAATTTTTAAAATGCCGAGCCGTTTCAAAAACAAGTTTAAACTTTTATGAAATAAAAGTAACACCTTAACACAAATTTGCATTACTCAATTACAGTAAAACACAATGAAGGTATTAAGACACATTTCTTAAATAAATAAAATACATCTTCGTTTGGCGCTGCAAAAAGTAAAATTATGTTTTTGTTGAACTTAAATTATTTATAAAAGAAGGTCATCCATCTATACTGAATAACGCTAGACATGCTATGAGACAATTCTTGAATCAGACATGTTCGCTTATCGATCGGGGAGTGTCTAATACGAAGAAGGAAAGGCAACGGCAGTCAATACACGGAGAAGAAATTGCTTGTGTATTTAAGCAGTATCTTGTCTGCAAAACACGTATCAGACAAGCCAAGTTACACCGTATTCCGCACTACGCTATTTAACAGATTCTCAAATATTCAAACAATCTAATCATTTGTACAGATATGAAAATATTTCAGATAGTACGGATATTATTAAAGTATTGGAGAAATTTAGAAATTATCTGATTAAAATATTTGAGAAAGTTAGTACAAGAGCTCAGTAAAATTTTGTTTTTATATAATTTGTTCCTTAAATAAGGAGACTAGACAAAGTATGTCTGTAAACCGTTCAATTGATGAGTGTTTTATTAGGTTTAGAACTCTAAGACTAACCTTGTGGCTAAGTACTGTTTATTTCTTCACTGTAGTGGAAACACATACAGTGCACGACGAACTATAGAACTATCATTTTAACTTTAAAAAGTCAGATATAAGAACATGTGAGTTTGTTTTGTAATTTTCTACCACTATGAGAAAGTTTGCTAATTTCAGATAAATGATGAAATAGTAAAACGTATAATTTTCGTTTTTATTGTGTTTTAAAAATAGACATGGCGTCAGAGAGCTGCTCGTGTGTGAACGTGACAGCAACAGACATAACATTTGAAATTTTACTAGAAAACGTCAGCATTGCCTAATATAGAATTTTTGTTCTACTTTCTAATTATGTATTTTTAGTATGTATTTAATTTTATTTCGTTATCAGCACTGGCTAAAATACTGGAATAAACTTTTCCACTGGCGGAAAATTAGGCCTAATTGTACTTTACTTTTCGACCTTAGAAATGATCAGTGGCCCGGCAGGGCCAGGTGGTTAAGGCACTCGACTCGTACTCCGAGGTTTACGGGTTTGAATCCCCGTCATACCAAATATACTCGCCCTTTCAGCTGTAAGGACGTTATAATACTACGGTCAATCCCCACTATTCGTTGGTAAAAGAGTAGCCCAAAAGTTGGTCGTGGGTGGTGATGACTAGCTGCCTTCCCTCTATTCTTACACTGCTAAATTAGGGATGGCTAGCGTAGATAGCCCTCGAGTAGCTTTGCACGAAATTTAAAACAAACCAAACAAGTGATCAAAATTTCCTTTTTACAATTTTTGACATTTCAGATGTATTTACTGTTAGAAGTCGACAAGTTAAGAACTATCAGCGAAAGGAAGACCTTTACAATTATTTTATATTAGAGCAAAGATATTCATATTATTATCTTACATTTTTTCATGACCCTTAAAAATTACTTTTCAATGGTTATGACGATCATTTAAAGAAACTGGAAATAATTGACAATACTGTCATCTCTATTAATGAAACATTCCTAAACATTCATTCTAAGTTTTACCTTTTGCACAATGAAATAGCTGGTATATCTAGAAATTCACACTAGACATATGGCTTTACTTTACTAAAATCTGTACGTAGCTTTTGTAGATCCCAGTTGTCATGAACGCATTCTTTGACAGATAAATGCTCCATCTTTACCAAAAGTTACTTTATTAGTAATGTGCCTTTCCCGTCAAATAACTACAGAGATAACCGTCTTACACTTGATAAAGGAAAAACATCAAAAGATTAAAACGCCCCACTTTTACGGTCACACCACTAACACCAAGGGCAGGACAATAGCGAAGTTCATACATGGCAGTTATTAATGATAACTCTTCAAGTCACATTTACTATGACAAAACATTATCGACCTACGTTAGTACACCTGATCAGTAACTTTAAATACATGAAATACATGGGACAAAACCCAGTATTGTTCCAAATTAAAATGCATAGCCAGATTAGTTTATATAATCAACACCGAAATACCCTTGATTTCAAGAAAGTAAATTGGGTATTACATAATAGCTGTTTGGACAACGAGTTACCAGAACCTAAATACACAGCTAAGTCTCAAGATGTACCATAATACTGCAATAAAGTAACAACGAGCCATAACCAAAACAATAGGTGATACAATTCCCCCAAAACAGAACAGATAACCCCGAATTACTAAAGACACACCACAGATAACAACCCCGAATTACTAAGGATTCACACCACAGATAACAACCCCGAATTACTAAAGACTTACACCACAGATAACAACCCGGAATTACTAAAGACATACACCACAGATAACAACCCTGAATTACTAAAGACTTACCTCACATATAACAACCCCGAATTACTAAAGTCTTACACCACAGATAACAACCCGGAATTACTAGAGACTTACACCACAGATAACAACCCGGAATTACTAGAGACTTACACCACAGATAACAACCCCGAATTACTAAAGACTTACACCACAGATAACAATCCGGAATTACTAAAGACTTACCTCACAGATAACAACCCCGATTTACTAAAGACTTACACCACAGATAACAACCCGGAATTACTAAAGACTTACCTCACAGATAACAACCCCGAATTACTAAAGTCTTACACCACAGATAACAACCCGGAATTACTAGAGACTTACACCACAGATAACAACCCCGAATTACTAAAGACTTACACCACAGATAACAATCCGGAATTACTAAAGACTTACTTCACAGATAACAACCCCGAATTACTAAGGATTTACACCACAGATAACAACCTCGAATTACTAAAGACTTACACCACAGATAACAACCCGGAATTACTAAAGACTTACACCACAGATAACAACCCCGAATTACTAAAGACTTATACCACAGATAACAACACCGAATTACTAAAGACTTATACCACAGATAACAACACCGAATCACTAAAGACTTACACCACAGATAACAACCCCGAATTACTTTTGACTTACACCAGAAATCTACGAACTCATTTCAACAGGACACAGACTTCGCAGAGGATTCGAAGCCACAAGAAACCAATCAATCAAACCGCAAATAAAAACAGCCAATAATAAAACGGAAAGACAACTAAGAGTACAATACAGGAATAACTGTAAATACAAACTACATTTATCTTGACCAACCGCTTTCTGTCAGACATTTAAAGTATATGCTGCGAAACAACCGACTAGAACAACATTAGATAAAAGTACGATTGTTTTTACTGGTGTCCAGTAATCTTCTGTGAACACTGTAAAATATATATTTTCTGTATTTTCACCAGCACAGTCATTCCATTAACAATGTTACTGTCATCGGTATTGAAACAGTATTTAAAACTAAAGCAGATGGAGTAATAGAAAGAGCTTATTGGATTGCTAATCTAAACACTGTTCAACCTCTCAGAATTAATCTAGATTCGTTGTTGTTGTTTTGAATTAAGCACAAAGATACACAATGGGCTATCTGTGCTCTGCCCACCACAGGTATCGAAACCCGGATTTTAGCGTGTAAGTCCGCAGACATACCGCTGAGCCACTGGGGGGCAGTCTAGATTCTGATCTCCGTTTAGTGGTTCCATCTCTGTCAGAAAAATAACTTTATTATATGCTCATTTTCTCATGTAATTATGAAAGCTGATTTTCCAAGAATTCATTGTTTGTTTAAGATAATATAGCATACTTGTTTTTATAAATTGATTAATGTAACATATATTTTTCAGTCAGTCTCAAGGTGTCACCTTTATTTTAACTAAACTGTAAGTATAGATTTAAATATATATATACATATTTAACCATTTCTGACGTATCAGGTCATCCATAAAGTAATGTCTGAATTTAGGTTCAGAAAAAAAGAAAGGATTTCAAACGTTTTTTTTTATTGTTTTTAATCAGTAATGCATGTTTCATTATTATTAATTACTTCCTGCCAACGATACACAAGTTTCTGAATATCACTTCTATAAAATTCTTGGTGTTTGGAGGAAAAGAATGTAGAGAGGGTAGTTTTGATATTTTTGTGTTCCAAGCTCTTACTCATCAAGATAGTTGTGCAGATTTCGGAATACATGATAATCAGATAGGGAAGAGTCTGGAGAATAAGGAGGATGTGGAAGTTTTTCCCAGTCTAACTCTTCAATCTTTACAGATGTTATCCTTGCTGTGTGGAACCGTGCATTATCCTGGTGTAACACAACACCTTTATGACTGATCAAAGCAGGCCTCTTTCCTTTCAGTGTAGCATTCAAGCTCTCTAACTGTTGACAATAGAAGTCTGATGTAGTCGAACATTGAGTGGCAGCAGCTCAAAGAGGATCACATCAACAATATCCCACCAGACACTAAACAAGACTTTCCCAGGGTAGAGATCCATTTCGGGCTGGGCTTTAACAAATTTACCTGCACTGAGCCCTTGTCTGAGGCGCTTAACATTTTTATAAACTATCCATTTTTCATCTCCAGTCACTAACATGTCTAAAAAAGGTGAGTTACGTTCACGAGAGTGCAGAGAAATGCAAATGACCTCTCTTACACTAAGGTTAGCTTCTGTCAAATCACGGGGAACCCATTTTCTAAGTTTTGACACCTTTTTAAGCTGTTGCAGATGACGGTGAAATGTTAAATGGGTTGAATTAAGCTTCTGTGCCAGTTATTCAACTGTTACAACACAATCTTCATCAAATGCAGCCAGCAGCAAGTCATCAACAAACTCAACAGGACGACCTGAATGTGGAGCATCTCTTGAATTGTAGTCACTTGATCTGAACTTCTGAAACCACCTTTGACATTTTTTTTATTTAGAGACTCCGCTCCAGAAACACCTTGAATGTTTCGTGTAGTGTCTGCTGCACTATTGCTTTTTGTAAAGCATTGTATGCCTGATGTCCTTGTCAGATACATTCGTTTTCATAAGAGTGTATTTGATGAATTGTCGGCTTCATTGTATCGGAAATGAGACGCTTACAAACAGTACATAGAGATATACACATTGCCTGGAAAACCGGATGACCTTCGTGATGTCACGAAACCCTTTTTATATATATCACTCATTCGATTACACCACCATTTCAAGTTTGCCTACTTTTCGATGGCGCTCTGGTCAGCCCAATAATCTTAATTACTCTAACAAAACATTCGCTACCTCTCAGGCACGGCATGGCCAGATTGTTAAGTCTTTCGACTCGCAATCCAAGGGTCACGGGTTCGTATCCTCGTCACACCAAACTTGCTCGCCCTTTCAGCCGTGGGAGCTTTATAATGTGACGACCACTATTCGTTGGTAAAATAGTAGCCCAAGAATTGGCGATGGGTAGTGATGACTAGCTACCTTCCCTCTAGTCTTACACTGCTAATTAGCGACGGCTAGCACAGATAGCCCTCGAGTAGCTTTGTGCGAAATTCCAAAACAAACAATACACTAATTTCTTAGTCTGCCACCTCTCTTCTCATTCATTGTTTGTTTTGTTTGTTTTTGAATTTCGCAAAAAGCTACTCGAGGACTATCTGCGCTAGCTGTCCCTAATTTAGCAGTGTAAGACTAGATGGAAGGCAGCAAGTCATCTCCATCTACCGTCAACTTTTGGGCTACTCTTTTACCAACGAATAGTGGGAATGACCGTTACATTATAATGCCCCCATGACTGAAAGGGCGAGCATGTTTTGCGCGACAGGGATGCGAACCCACGACCATCAGATTACAAGATACGCCTTAAACCACTTAGCCATGTCGAGCCCTTCTCATTCATTTCATTGTATTAGTCGTTGTATCATATTTCTTCCAATTATATATTTACTTTCTTGTTCTCTAAGTTTCATCATTTGTTTGTGTCCTGTTCAAGATAATTTCAGTACTCATGAATAGATCAATGGTCCAAATCTCGTGTCCAAGATAATTTCAGTATTCATCAATAGATCAATGGTCCAAATCTCCTGTCCAAGATAATTTCAGCACTCATCTGTACATCAATGGTCCAGATCTCCTGTCCAAGATAATTTCAGTATTCATCTACAGGTTAATGGCCCAAATCTCCTGTCCAAGATTATTTTAGTACTCATCTATAGATCAATGGTCCAAATTTCCTGTCCAAGATAATTGCAGTATTCATCTATAGGTTAATGGTCCAAATCTCCTGCCCAAGATAATTTCAGTACTCATCAATAGATCAATGGCCCAAATCTCCTGTCCAAGATAATTTCAGTATTCATCAATAGATCAATGGTCCAAATCTCCTGTCCAAGATAATTTCAGTATTCATCAATAGATCAATGGTCCAAATTTCCTGTCCAAGATAATTTCAGTACTCAACTATACATCAATGGTCCAGATCTCCTGTCCAAGATAATTTTAGTATTCATTTACAGGTTAATGGCCCAAATCTCCTGTCCAAGATAATTGGTTTTGAATGTATGGTGTCCAACTCTGTCCCGGCATGGCCAAGTGGTCAAGGCACTCGACTCGTAATCTGAGGGTCGCGAGTTCAAATCCCCGTCACACAAAACTGTCGCTCTTTCAACTGTGAGGGTGTGATAATGTGACGGTCAATCACAATATTCTTTGGTAAAAGAGTAGCCGGACTAGTTGCCTTCCCACTCTCTGGTGGTAAGTCTGCAAACTTACAGCGTAGAGCATAGATGGCTCATTGTGTGGTTTTATACTTAACCAAAAACGAACAAACAGTTCAACTTTAAGAGCATTAAAATGAAACTAATCACAACAAAACTCAACTTTAAGAGCATTAAAATGAAACTAATCACAACAAAACTCAACTTTAAGAGCATTAAAATGAAACTAATCACAACAAAACTCAACTTTAAGAGCATTAAAATGAAACTAATCACAACAAAACTCAACTTTAAGAGCATTAAAATGAAACTAATCACAACAAAACTCAACTTTAAGAGCATTAAAATGAAACTAATCACAACAAAACTCAACTTCAAAACATCAAAATGAAACTAATCACAACGCAACTCAACCATAAAAACATTAAAATTAAACTAATCAAACAAAACTCAACTTCAAAAATATTACGATAAAAGAAACTGTAAAATAATTTGATCTTTAGTGATAATTATATCATTGAATGTAGAAATGTATGAAATTATAATTGAGACAACTGTATGAAATACAGTTTATTAAAGACGACCAAATATTGATGTAAAAACTCACTTTTAAACGAAATAAATAATCATTATCTCTTAATAAACTGAATAAACAGCACGTTAAAATGTGTGTGGCATTTTAACTACAACCCTTCATTTTTGTAACTGCATGTTAAACAACTAACTGTATATATAATTTTATATTCGGAGATTCTTTACGTCGGTTTAACATCCGAAACATAATGTGTTTATCAGTCATTAACGTGTGAATAAATTCGTTTATCTGAACCCTTGGTACAATACTTTAATGGGATCATGGATTCTTCATCCAGTGTGCAGTCGGATTTACTTGGATATAACATACCACAGACGCAACAAACCTGACTTGGGTGGAAAGAAAAGTGAGTCTCTGGTGCAACAAAATAGAGATTTAGGCTTAAACACACAAGTTCCTCTGTCTTTGATAAAATTCCGATACACTGGCGCGGTACAGTTAGTACCATGTAGGTGTGTGCTAACAAACAATACTTTGTACCGTTTTCAGTATTATTCATACAGCTAAAGAAACAATGGTTAGTAAAGCATCCACATTGATCGTATGATCAGTACAATGGTATTGGAGTTTATATAAACATTACATTCTGTTCTGTAAATGGTGCTTATATAAAGTACACCTGTCAACATTTCTTTTGTTCCACATAATATTGAGATTATATGCGTACAACTTCTGGTGTAGGCAGCGTTCACCTCGTCAACGGTATCGTGAAGAAAAAAGAAGAGTATGTCGATATATTAGGCACTTATATAAAAAATGATGCTTGAAACTTACGGCTTGGGCGTCGTTGGATCGTTTAGCACGACACTGACCCTAAGTACACATCGAAATGTGTGCAATCCTGGTTGCAGAGGAACCATATAAGCGTTCTGGAGCGGCCTTCGCAGTCACCCGATCTTAACCCAAATGAAAACGTTTGTCATGAGTTGAAGACCAGGGTTCATCAGCGTCATCCGAAAAACTTGCAAGAGTTGAAGGCCTTCTGTAAAGAAAAATGGAAGAAAATACCAGTTGAGTACTGCCAAACTATCATGGAGGGCTATGAGGAGAGATTGTGCCAAGTAATTCACCTGAAAGGTTACACAACTGACCATTAAAGCAGACACATGAACACTTCCTGCCCCTTCTATGTTTGGTTATTTGTTTATAAACAATTTATTTGTCGTTCAATTTACATAAAAATTTATGTAGATGTGTGTTAGTATAATATTTATAATATACTAAACTTTCATTAACCTAATTTAAGTTATGAGGAAAAACTACTCACGACCCAGGGGTACAAACACTTTCTGTCGTAACTCTATGTCTGCAAAAACCTAGTTTCGATACCCATAATTGGCAGAGCACAGCTAGCCCATTTGTAGCTTTGTGGTTAGTTTAAAACTATAACGAATAGTGAGATTGACCGTAACATTATAACGCCCCCACGGCTGAAAAAGCGAACATGTTTGGTGCAACTGGGACTCGAACTTTCGACCCCTATATTACGAGTCGAACGCCTTAACCCACCTGGATATGCCGGGCAAGGGACTGGGATAATTATACCAGCAGATGGCGCCAGTAACAATGCCGTCCTTGTCTGTAGTCAGACACCTTGTGTTAACATTCTTCTTGCTTTGTTTTATTGTCTCCATGTTATTGTACTTATAGTTTACTTCACGAATATGATAATAAATACAACAGTTGAATAATGCCTAGAATAACTTTTTTGGTGTCTGAATATTGTGAGAGAAGTGGTCATTCGCGGCCTTCAAATCTGGAATTGTCCAGAAAGTGCTCTCACGCCACAGATGTGACCAGTGGAAACATATGATTTTTTTTTCATCTGTGTATCTGAAACTAACTATGGTAGAATACTGGTCTACAAAGTTGTTTTTATTACTAGGCTTACGTGTTGCATAATATCTGATGGAAACTTTTTTATCCCTAAGCCTATAAAATGTCAGTAACTGTTTCAAATACACATATTTTCATTCATTGGTACAATTGTATTTTTTGGCAATTTAGAACAAGGTTCTTGCCAATTTATTGAAATTATGATACGTTTGCTTTCATGTAACAAAACAATAATATGACACCGTATTATTGGGCTAGTGGATCACATCGGCTTTACACCAATAGTTTCAGCATTTAAATATTCCGTATTTATCACGCTAACATTCCCATTAATTTTATTGGAATTTTAGTAAAATAAACATCAAGAAAATAAGTAAAATTCGTGTACCACACAAACAAACTTACAAACAAAACAAATTTGAATTGCGAAGAATGCTGGCCAAGTTCTGGGACCACATTGATGCTAGCCCTGCCATGTGTAAGCAGTTCTACAGTATGAGAAGTTAGCAGAAAGAATTACCATAACATTAGATATTATAAATATATATTATGATAAAATATAACCGGAAGGAATTTTGTAAACGCTTAATTAATATTGTTTAAAACAAACAGAAAGATTTCATAATGTCTGTTATCATGTCGTATTAATATAAAAGAGATAAACATTAGGAAGTCGCAAACGACGAGAAACTGCACTGATATTCTGAGTCCAAATACTCATACGGTGCACCAGTATTCTGTAGCTGAATAAGTTATACGGTGCAACAGTATTCTGTAGCTGAATAAGTTATACGGTGCACCAGTATTCTGTAGCTGAATAAGATATACCGTGCACCAGTATTCTGTAGCTGAATAAGTTATACAGTGCACCACTATTCTGTGTCTGAATAAGATATGCACAAGTATTCCGTGTCTGAATAAGATATGCAATGCACTATTATTCTTTGTGTTATTTCATGAGAGGGGCAAATCTCTATCATTAGATCGTCAATGTTTAATTGTGAAATATTGTTCCAAACGTTCTTTATTATTTTCATCAATTCAGACAAGTTGTTTACTACTGTTTTACCTTCTCAGTTTCCATAATAATAATAATGTTGATATATGGACTATATTTAGGCTAAACGAATATTCAGGAGGCTTTTTTTCCCTCCATGTATAATTTTATAATTCCGCCACATTTATTACATGTTCCATATCTCTGTCTTGCTGGAGATTTTTATTCGCTGTCTTGTTTCTGAAGAAATGACTTGATATTTATCTGTTTATCTCCATAGACATACAGAGGGCCACATCTTCTGTAGATGTCCTACACGTCCTGTTAAAAATTCGACAAGTTCTCTATTAGATTGTAGATTATCTCATAAAACAGCAAAACCATGAGTTATAACTTAAGAGTTTGGTTCTCTGCACTTTGATTATACAAATTGCTCTCCTTAGTGTTTACATAAAACTACTTCAATCTGGCGCGTGAAGCAGTTAATTTGTACACGTTTATCACATAACGAGTCACGAGTGCATTCATCACGTTAATGCGAGGAATGGTATTACTACATAAGCTTGATATCATACCGTGTGACGTTTCCTGTGTGTTAGTACTTAAAGTCACTTCAGTGTAGGTCATTCGCGTGCAGTAAAATCTGAGCGTTCTCATAATTCATGTACTTTATACTAAATTCATTATCTGTTTCCATAATTATTTCAAATACCATACAAACGTCACTATCAAATATTCAAAAATAAATTAACTAAAGTAACAACCATTGTTCATATTGGAACGTTTACTTGGGTTAAATTAACAATGGGGGTAGGTTTGTTTTTATAAACTAAACAAGAGAAACAATCCAGGTGTAAACGACAGGATCCAGGATCAACTATAGCTTAACTGGTGTTAAGTAATTGTACTGTTCATTGTTGTATCATTAAATATTGTTATTGTTCATTGTTGTATGATTAAATATTGTTACTGTTCGTTGTTGTATGATTAAATATTGTTACAGTTCAATGTTGTATGATTTAATATTGTAACAACTCGTCGTACGATTGATTGTTGTTACTGTTTGTTGTTGTATGATTAAATATTGTTACTGTTCGTTGTTGTATCATTAAATATTGTAACAACTTGTCGTATGATTGATTGTTGTTACTGTTTGTTGTTGTTTGAATAAATATTGTTGCTATTCAGAACTTCAAACCTTCAACAAAGTATAACTTTACACACTACATTACAAAACTAATAAATACAGTCTACACTTCTACTTAAAGGCCCGGCATGGATAAACGTGTTAAGGTGTGCAACTCGTAATCTAAGGGTCGCGGGTTCGCAGCCCCGTCGCGCCAAACATGCTCGCCCTTTCAGCCGTTAGGGCGTCATAATTTTACGATCAGTCCCACTATTCGTTGGTAAAAAAATAGCCCAATAGTTGGCGGTGGGTGGTGATGACTAGCTGCCTTCCCTCTAGTCTTACATTGCTAAATTAGGGACGGCTAGCACAGATAGCACTCGATTAGGTTTGTGCAAAATTCTAAAACAAACATTGATTTACTTCTGCTTAAAGTTTAAACAATAACAAACTTATTTCGGAATGTCATCATCTTTACATGATTTCCAAATTAACAGTTTATCATCATTAAGCCTACAACTATAACATATTTTGAACTTTTTACTAAGGAAAAGCTAACCCTAAAACTACAAAATAAATAATCTATAGACATTCTTCCAACAAAAACATTTATTTAGGATAATGACTAACGACCATCAATCTTGTGTTCTATTTTCATTTTTATGTTTTTTTATTTACAAATTGATTTTATTTAATGTTTACTTCATATGAATGTTTTATTGTATTTATTTCACTGTTCATTATTTCTCAGTGTTTTTAAGTTTCATGTTGTTTCGTAACAACATGACTCGTGCTAATAGAATATTGAAATAATTTTTAAGAAAACGTTTACAATATGGTACAGTTCGATCATATGTTTAGTAAAACTGTATATTCACCTTGGTTTCCTCATATATCGATTTTGTTAAACTACAATAACGAGGTTTTAATAGACACGAATACGATGAAATTACCACCATTGTAAACCTTTAAGCTTCGATAAGAAATCTGCTTTCTGTATCTTGCTTAAGTAGAACTGCTGTGTTCCACGGTTTATTGTGGTGGCCAGGTGGTTAGAACACTGGACTCGTGATCCACAGGCAATGAGATCGGAGCCCGTCGCCGAATATGCTTACCATTTCAGCGCGAGAACGTTATGGTCAGGACAATCCCATAATTCTTTAATCAAACAAGCCAAAGAGTTGGCGAGTCTTATTTTTGCTTCCTATCTTACCTGTAATCTATCAAAATCGAGCACAGCAGTGTAGATAGCCCACAATTAGTTTCTCACAAAACAAAACAAACCTTCAATTATGTTCCACTAACACACCTCTAAATATCTGGCGTCTTAAACAGCCATCTGTGCGGCTTCTATTTAATGCCAGGATTGGTAGATTGGAAAATAAATATGCGTGAAGTTGTTTAAGCTGAAACCAACCACACCACTCTAACAACTGATCATTAACACTAGTGCCAGACAAGAACCGGGTAGTGTTAATGGTTCCAAAACCTTGTAATTATGGTGGATCTGAAAGAAAGTGGAAGAACTACCTGAACACCAGATAACAACTGGGATAAGAATATATAAGTAGTGGGGTAAAAATTTAAAACCAAAACTAATGTACTTAGAATAATGTAAAATTAACCAAATCTTTGTTAATAGTTTGGTGTTAGATACAGACATTTATAACACAAGTAAAGAAACATATTTCATTTGTGATATGAGAGGTTATTTTGTTGACTCATAAGTCAATAGCAAACTTCACACAAACCCCGATATGAGAGGTTATCTTGTTGACTCATAAGTCAATAGCAAACTTCACACAAACCCCGATATGAGAGATTATTTTGCTGACTTATGAGTCAACAGTGAAATTTTTATAAACACAATTTGGGAGGTTATTTTGTTGACCTTTGAGTCAACAGTAAAATTCTTACAAACCCAACATGAGAGGTTATTTTGTTGACCTTTGAGTCAACAATAAATTTCAGGCAAACCCTTGACGTAGGAAAATCTGTGTGCAGCTTTCGTCCAGTCTGTTTAAACCAGATCATCATGAAAACTAGCTCAGGTCAGTAAAATATTTAAACCAGGTCATTATGAAAACTAACTCAGGTCAGTAAAATATTTAGACTAGGTCATTATGAAAACTAACTCAGGTCAGTAAAATATTTAGACTAGGTCATTATGAAAACTAACTCAGGTCAGTAAAATATTTAGACGAGGTCATTATGAAAACAAACTCAGGTCAGTAAAATATTTAGACTAGGTCATTATGAAAACTAACTCAGGTCAGTAAAATATTTAGACTAGGTCATTATGAAAACTAACTCAGGTCAGTAAAATATTTAGACGAGGTCATTATGAAAACAAACTCAGGTCAGTAAAATATTTAGACTAGGTCATTATGAAAACTAACTCAGGTCAGTAAAATATTTAGACGAGGTCATTATGAAAACAAACTCAGGTCAGTAAAGTTATACTTTTAAAACTTGAGAATCTATAGAAGAGTTAGAATAGTAGATTTAAGTCATAACAGAGTAACTATAATAACTGATTTAACAACGTGTTTTATAACTGGATATGTCACCATACTGTCAGTACGTAACAGTCTTACATTCTGATGTCATTTTTAGTACAATACGTCTTCATTCGTGTTTCGTTCAGTCTAGAATGCAGTTCATATTTTTATAAGGTTATACAATTGTTATTTTGTTTTCAGTTTTTCAGAGTATAGTCGCCCCTGGTAGCAACACACCGAATTGTTTGTTACATATTTACTAAATGTGTGGTTCCTGTAGTCGCCACTGGCAGCAACACACCGAATTGTTTTTTAGATATTTACTAAATGTGTGGTTCCTGTCTCTCATTTTTATTTATTCACATTTTACATAACTTGTTAATTTTTTTAATTATTGACATTTTACATGACTTGTTAATTTTTTTATTAATCCACATTTTACATGACTTGTTGATTTTTTTATTTATTCACATTTTACATAACTTGTTAATTTTTTAATTTATTCACATTTTACATAACTTGTTAATTTTTTTATTTATTCACATTTTACATGACTTGTTAATTTTTTTATCTATTCACATTTTACATAACTTGTTAATTTTTTATTTATTCACATTTTACATAACTTGTTAATTTTTTAATTTATTCACATTTTACATAACTTGTTAATTTTTTTATTTATCCACATTTTACATAACTTGTTAATTTTCCAGACGAATATGCTGTTTAATACAGCGACTTTGGTTAACTTTGATGTGTGTGACATTCTAATAATTCAGAAATATCAGAGCTGTAAAAACTGTTTAAATTTGTGTTGGAAGAAACAAGTAACAATCTACATTAAAGTGAATTAAACGTTGTTCGATCTTCCATTTAAAATAATTTCTCAATCCAAACGAGCCGTTTTTGCATATAAAATTCTCAACAAGTGGATTTCTCGACATCACTGATGTTCAAGTAATTAGCTTGAAGGTGATCCCTTCAGTGATCCCACATACGGCTTCTCAGAAACATTTGTGACTTAAGGTTTGTCTGAAATCATACATCACAATGAAATGTATTTCTTTCTTGTAATCACATTTCACTAAACAGCGAGATATATCACATGTTAACAAACTAATTAAGATATAAACATTATTTGATATCAATAAAGATATTTCAGAATTTTTTCTTGCTCTCTGCATCATCTGATGTCATAAACATTACTTGAAGTATATAAATTATCTGATATCATATATAATATTTTTTACACCTTAACCCATGCCAAATACAATATTTCTGTAAACGGGGCATCGTCAAATGTCGTATTTAACGTCAGAATATTTAATTTAGCCTTGGAGAACAGAATGACACAAACTATTTTATTTGCGATTTTCTTAAGGATACCATTAGACCTATGTATGCTAACACCAGCTCAAAAGAACCACACAGATAATTCTTAAGACTGAAACGAAAACGTTCAAATGACATTAATAAAAGACTGCATCCCTATCACACTTCATATTAAGAACGAAATAGTAACCAAAGCACCAGTTTATTTATAGCTTTATTTCTTCTCGCCCATGCTCAAGTTACTTATTGGTACAATTTCATGACTTCTCGTTAGACGTGTAGATTATGACTTGCCTATAACTATGATTATCATATGAATTATAAACACAAGTAGTTAGGGCGTCACTCGCAATGCGCGCCGTTAGAGGGCGCCACATCCGTGCAGACCACCAGGCGGGATTAAATGGTGTCACCAAATATAATGACGTGATTGTTTCACAAAGTATCACCAGAGAGCGCTGGAGACGTGCGAGATGTCATCAGAGAAGGGCGTGTTGTTAGACCACCATGATGTCATACTGCACGATGTACAGTCGTCATACATGTCTTAATGTGGCGATAATTAAAACAGTTGTTATAAAACACTAATTCATTAGTTAATTACTAGAAGAAAAATATAAAGAAATAAGTAAAATTTACTGTTTGACTCTTTAATTATACATCAAGTCATTATTTTACAGATTTTTCGTAATATTATTAGAATAAAATATTCTCGACACAGTATTTCTTTTTAATAATTTATTAATACGCTCACGATAAAGATTTTTATCTACATAAAAAACACGTGTATTAAAAATATATATTTGAAAACAATTTGCAGCAAAATTATGAATAAGCATTATACTTATTATCTCTGTGGGATCAAAGTCCAGATCAGAGCCTTCATATCGGTACATGTCTACAATAATTGGTTTTCTGTTGACGATACTGACAAATACATCTCCAAATTTTCATCACATACACAAGTCTGGTGAGTGTATTCAATAATTTTTATGCGTTCATAGCTTTTTATAAATCAGTTATGATGATTCTAGAACATTTATAGTGATACATAAGGTACTACCAAAACATATTCCAATTTTATATTTCCATATTTTACCAAGTTAAAGTCTGAATCTCCAACAGATAAAATTGGTATCACATCAAAGACACAAGTGTATAGACTCCAGAATGTTCATCGTATCTCGTAACACTTCCTTCATGTTAAAGTTGTTTTCCACGAAATAACGTTTCACAACTTTGTGCATTCCGCTTATCTTCAAAATCTGCCTGTAAGTGTCGAGTGGAAATTTGTTTTCCATCCACATTGATTACCATAAAATTGATACTGTAATGTTTGAAACTGTATGGATGTTTCTTCCGAGATCTATGAAATGTACCTTCATCAACACATCATGTAACAAGACGTGTAGGTATTTTTCCAATAAAAGCATTATCACTGGATTCTTCCAGATTTCCCTAGAGAAGGGAAAATGATTTAAACAATATACATTTTAAAATACATTTAGATTTCCGAAATGCTCCTACATGTAACAGATTGATGGGCTAATCTTGACTCTTCTATCACAGATGATAGTAGAATTTTAAATCCTGATTCATGTAATACAATATAAATCTTTACTTCGTACAAGTTAAGAGTTTTGAACACCATTAGGTAAGGATCTGTTCGGTAAAAAGATATCTAAATGTAGATAACTGATTTTGGTGACTGTTTGGTAGTCCTGTGTATCTAAATGTAGATAACTGATTTTGGTGACTGTTTGGTAGTCCTGTGTATCTAAATGTAGATAACTGATTTTAGCGACTGTTTGGTAGTCATGTGTATCTAAATGTTGGTTTGTGATTCTGTTATTCTTACCATTATTAAAATCAAAATCATCAAAATTACCTCTCGTGTCTTTTATCTATATAGACGATGTCAAATAACTTCTTATGGTCGTTCACAAGGGGGCAAGAGGAAACATTTACCCCTGAAACATGAGAATTATAATTATTTCTTTGTTCGTTTCCCCATCAAACCAAACCCTTTCAGCCGTGAGGGCATTATAATGTGACGGTAAATCCCACTATTCTTGGTAAAAGAGTATCCCAAGAGTTGGCGGTGGGTGGTTATGACTAGTTTCCTTCCATCCAGTCTCACACTGATAAATTAGGGATTGCTAGTGCAGATATCTTTCGTATAGCTTTGCGAGAAATTCAAAACAAACAATTATTTATCCATTCAGCATATTTGTATGGTTTCCTTATTCAATTCACAATTTACTACCAAAGTAGCATTACAAACAGAAAACATTTCCCATAACAGAGAAACTATTTATGGATGGGCCTGGCATAGCCGAGCGCGTTAAGGCGTGCACTCGTAATCCGAAGGTCGCGGGTTCGCGCCCGCGTCGCGTTAAACATACTCGCCCTCCCAGCCGTGGGGGTGTATAATGTGACGGTCAATCCCACTATTGACTGATAAAAGAGTAGCCCAAGAGTTGGCGGTGGGTGGTGATGACTAGCTGCCTTCCCTCTAGTCTTACACTGCTAAATTAGGGACGGCTAGCACAGATAGCCCTTGAGTAGCTTTGTGCGAAATTCCAAAACATTTATGGATGTCCATGTGACTTCTCTTAGCTTCACCATTATAACTTAGTAACGTTTTTATTTTGGCTTTATATGAATAAAGGTTATAAGATAATTCAAGATAACTTGGGTGTCGAAACCTTTCTTATTGGGCTATATTTTTATGTACTTTCGAAAATAACAATTTAAAAATTTCGTCAAAGGTTAACCTCTAAAAAAATGTATCCTTACTGTTAAAATCAAAGACCTTCTGAATCCCAGTTTACTGATATGTCTCAAAATCAAAGACCTTCTGAATTCCAGTTTATGTCTCAAAATCAAAGCATAAATATTTATTTGACGAATCTCTGAAGGCCTGGGATGGCCAGGTTGGTTAAGATGTCCGACTCGTAATTTGAGGATAGCGGGTTCGAATTCCCGTTATACCAAACACGCTCACCCTTTCAACCCGGGTGTGTTATAATGTTACGGTCAATCCCACTCTTCGTTGGTGAAAGAGTTGCCCAAGAATTGGCGGCGGGTGGTGATGACTGGCTGCCTTACCTATAATCTTACACTGCTAAATTAGGGACGGCTAGCACAGATATCCCTCGAGTAACTTTGTGTGAAATTGAAAAACAAACAAAGAAACGAATTTTTGACACCTTTGTCCTGGAGAAAACATAAATGATTCCATAAGATTTACATCTTACACATATGATTTATAGATGGCGTTTATTTCAGTCAATAATGACAAAATGATTTTTACATCGGTAAAAATTCTCAATGATCTATTTCAACACGGGTTCGATCCCAGCTATTGATCTTTTAACCATTTTATCATTGTTATAGTTTTCATCCAACAACTTTTAAATTAATAAGCTTATAATCATAAAATATTGCATATTATCAGTAAGCAACACAATATTTTTATAGAGATAACATCATATTTTTTTATAAAGTTTCAAAACATTTTTTCTCTTTTCGAATGGTGATTATCCGACATGCAAAGTAATTTTGCTTTAAAGATTAAAAATACTTTTGTGCATTAGAAAAATTTCAAATTCCACAATCGGAATGTTTATAGCCTTCAGATAATTATCAATTGAATTTTAGAAAAAAAATCTATATTTAATTTATTTAGATTAATTACAATATCATTGTATAGGTTGGATCAATTTGAACGATCTCGTAACCACCATAAAAATTATGAAATATATATAAATGTTTCTTTTCTCATTCTAGAATGACTAGAAATTATAATAGAAAACCACAAGTGTTTAACTTAGATAGCTTAAATCTCATAGCATTATACATCTACACTCTTATTCAAAAAGATTGTTAGATGTTCGAAAAATGTAATTTTTGGTCATTTTTATAATTTTAAAACTAAATTCACTTTGTGTATTACCCTTAAACTTTCAAGTTTTATTTCTCCACTACTCCACTAGTTCATTTTGAGTCAGTTTAATCTTTTGAACATGGAGGTGTTCTGAGACTTATTCTAAACGCAGTGTTTGTGGTGAGGTTTAAAAGCCAGGGATTTTGGTGTTACTTTTGTACCCTACCTGTTGGCGACTCGTTTTCAACTCTGTAAATATTTTAAACATTACACTATGTCCTACTATAGTATGTTTCAAAAATCAGATGGTTGCCTATAACAATTAAGAAATTGTCTACCCTCCCCCGCAGAGGCAGAGATATGTCTGCAAACTTACATCACAGAGGCAGAGGTATGTTTTTCAACTTACATCACAGTGACAGAGGTATGTCTGCGAACCTACATCACCGTGGCAGAGATATGTCTGCAAACTTACATCACAGTGACAGAGGTATGTCTGAAAACTTACATCACAGTGACAGAGGTATGTTTTTCAACTTAAATCACAGAGGCAGAGGTATGTTTGCGAACTTACATCACTATAAAGTAGGTTTTGATACTCGCAGTTGGCAGAGAACAACTGTAGCTTTGTAATTGATATTCAACAAAAATAAGAATTCAGCTAATGTATATTAATAAAATGCCTTTGACCCACGAAGCGCGTGTCGGTACAGTAAAAATATCGTTTGTTTACCTTGCTTTGTTTCGTCTCTGTTGTAACAGCTCACCAATTTATAAAATCTGTTACAATCAGAAGAAACTATGTGTTGATGTCTCGAAAATTCATTACCATAATAAACATTACAATATCCTGAACAATTACGTTTATTTAAATGATCACATGCTTTGTCACGTTCTGAGCAGTAACAAATTACCCTGAGAACATTCACTCGAAATAACAATGTATCTTACAACGGCTTTCTTAACCTGAAGAAAGGTAGAAACGTTGACCTATTTTTATTTATAAAAGTATTAATACCCATACCAGCCGTTCGGACATGTATTTTTACCCTAAGGACATTTTTCGTGACGTTATAACATCGAAACAGCAATCATAATATTATACGTAAACGATCTTTATATATTATGCGGTTTGTATTTTCTGAAGCTTTGAGCTTCAGAGCAAACAAGTCTAGTTATTGGCATCAATAATTTATTTAGATCTCCCACTGCTGGTGGTTAGTGGGAACATATTCAACATAAATAAAAGTACACGTTATCAAAATACATCTATAACAGAACTATAAGATTCAGTACTCGTGTGAATAATTAATTCTAAGTGATTGCAGACTAATTGACAGTCATATAAACACGCATGAGCTACCGAATTTGACTATATGTATTCGAGTTTCTCTGTGTGGGTATTTGGATATGGATGTTGAATACCCAGGAGGGTCAGGTACATTAGACCTCTTCCTCACTCCCGAACGTTTATTGCGTCTGTCTTTTGGGATGATTTTTTTTTACTATTTTTTTTAAGCTTAGGACCTGAGCAAAAGTATAACATCGTACTCAGGCCCATTTCAAGGCGCCCCCAGTGGCTCAGCGGTATGTCTGCGGACTTACACGCTAAGATCCGGGTTTCGATACCCGTGGTGGGCAGAGCACAGATAGCCCATTGTGTAGCTTTGTGCTTAACTCAAAACAACAACAACAACCAGTTCAGGGCACAGTCCATGTATGGATGCTCAAATTCTTTGTTGTTGTTGTTTTTTCCAATTTTAACTATTTTTTTGTATTTTTTTCTTTATATATATATATATGTATATAAATATTTGTATTTTCAAATAATTTTTTGTACTTTTATTCTTTTTTCTTCTTATAGCTTAAAAAAGCTACTACTAAACTACTTTATGTATTGCGAAACAGAACTGTTTGTTTTTGAATTTCGCGCAAAGCTACACGAAGGCAATCTGCGCTAGCCGTCCTTATTTTAGCAGTGTAAGACTAGAGGGAAGGCAGCTAGACATCATCACTCACCGCCAACTGTTGGGCTTGTCTTTACTAACGAATAGTAGGATTAAACGTAGCATTATAACGCCCAAACGGCTGAAAGGGCAAACATGTTTGGTGCAAAAGGGATTCGAACCCGCGACCCTCAAATTACAAATCGAACGCCTTAACCTACTTGGTCATGCCGGGCCGAAATAGAACTGGTCAACTGAGAACTGGTCTTTGTCATGTATGTGAATGACCCATTCTGTGCAGTGTTTCATTTTAATATGCAGCATCACTGAGTGAAATCATATTTCAAATCCTAATTAGACATCAGTGCATAATAATATCTCAAACATTTCACACGTTAAAGTAGGTGTTAAAAATAGATTTGAATCGATTTTTTATTATACAATTTGTTGATTGTATAATGAAATATACATTTCACATGCTTTTTTAGTATCATAAGTTAGGCCCCCCAGTGGCTCACCGGTATGTCTGCGGACTTACACGCTAAAATCCGGGTTTCGATACCCATGGTGGGCAGAGCACAGATAGCCCATTGTGTAGCTTTGTGCTTAATTCAAAACAACAACATAAGTTAGAAATGAGCAGATCTTTCATTTTAAAAAGTCATTAAAAGCCAACTGAAATTGACATACAAAACACATACAGAATCTCAAATTAAAGTATAGTGAACGTTAAATTTCTGTAAAGTTTATTTTACAACACAAATACATAAATCTTATTTAATAATTTACTTTAATTTTAATAAACGTTTTCTACATGTTCAAACAAAAGTGTTATCTGTTTTAAAGGTCAAACCAATTTTCTAAACCCCAGCCAGTCAGCGACTTTAGATACCATGTCCGACTGTGACGAAGCTGACCTTAACTTTATCAGTTTCATCTATCTTCAGCATGGGTAATAATGACGTCGGTATTTTCAAAGTGATTTTTGTAAATCTAGTCATTGATAACATATTGAAACAATGAGTTCACGATCCAACATTTATAGAATCATGATCAGTATGTAAGTGACCTCATGATGACCTTTGTAATTCTTGACAGTCAAAGTGACGTCAGTGTCCAGATTGTATCCGATTTTATAATACTGTCTTACCATCAGACAGTCTCAAAGTTTTAATTCAGTTTTAATCTGCCAGTGAATTTTATTATTTTAATTTGATTAATTGAAATTAAGCGCAAAGCTACACAATGGGCTATCTGTGCTCTGCCCACCAACGCTACCAAAATCCAGTTCCTAGCGGGTGAGTTTATGTGTTACAGGGAAGCATCATTTTAAATAATTATTTTAAAGAGTATGTGATTGATTCGTTATATTTCATCTTGTATCTTCCAACGATAAAACATTTTCTTGAAAATTAAAAGATAAACAATAAGTCACTCATTAATTATTTTAGTTGTAGCAAACTGTACTAGTTTAGATGTTAAAATATGCAAGCTAATTAAACCTAGCCATCGATGATGTAATCACATCTAAAAGTATTGTAACACCGTTCATATAAAACTCACATACGATTATAAAAGTGTGTGAAAATTAAGCATTTTGTCTCCATGTCAAATAACCATAAACATTTCTTGAAATAATCACTTAATTTATAATTGAAGAGTCAATTAGTCATGATATGGTCCTTTTAGGACATACATTAACTAAGTAGTTAATGTTTTACACCGTCTGTATTATTTATAGACATGTTTGGACGTGTACGATGATTATGGCTTCACTTGATACAACTATGACAACTCTTCAGCGATGACTTCACAGCACCATCTAGTAACATTTTGTTGACCTATGATATAAATTTCTTTCATATATTTCTTTCCCTCTTGCCCAAGGTTGGTGATTCCTTCTAAAGGCATGTCGCCTAGTGACGACCAAACTAATAACCTACACATCAATGAATAAAAGTAACGTTACTCTAACTGACCGATAGTTTTGTTTTGTTTTTTTTTAATATTCTAATTCAAAAACGTTTTTGTATCCAAAATGAATACAGAGCATAAATATCAATGAACTGTTTCAAATATTAATTTGTCAGATATTCCGTCTGGAGAATTTGAATGTAAAGTTAGTATCGAATCATCCTTTAGGAGCAACGAGTCACAAAACAAAGTAAAATATTGCGTGAACAAACCCATTTTATTAAATTGTTCAAATAAATTGTGTCTGCCTTAAGCCTACATAACCACTGACTTAATACATTTTCACTTGGTAATTTGTCTTTATTACAAATATTCATATAAACTGTAAGTAAAGAATAAATGGCTGACTTATCACCTAGTGTTAAAATGGCTGCAAATATCTTGACTAAATGTTGTTATACAACACGTGAATAGAAATAACTTTAAAAGTCAATAAACAAAAAACTAAGACACATCTAATTTTTGTGACGTTTCAAGCAGACGATTTTCGTCATCGTATTACAGAGACATTGAGCCGTCGAGGGACTAGAATATTAAAAAGTCCTAATTACAGAACTGCTACCTGAGAACGTCTACAGAAACAACTGTTGACAAAAAATGTTTACTTTATTGAAATTCACAAGAAAGCGGAAATAATTTTAACAAAACTTGTTTCCTTTAAAGTTTCAGTAAGCAAAACGTTTGTAACTAGAAATGTTGTATATTGTAACAACTTGGCTATTATTTTATAGTCTAAATTTTCTGTAACAAGATATGAATTGTTGGACGAAATAAATCTGCCTGAAATGTCGTATGAAATAAAGTTTTTAATTTTGTAGGATTTGATTTAAGGCTCTTCAGTTACTACTGTGAAGGCGTAACGTGTCATTCATGAATTCAACACGCAAATTACGTATTCTAGTAACAAAACAAAAATAAATAACGTTTCCATTTAGAACTGCGAATTAACCAGTTTATTGATGTATTTATTTAAATTGTATTTATTATAAATTATTTAATAATACATTCCCGTGTATTGTATGTTAATATTTAATGCATTCACATTTAAGTGATCTTAATTTTACGTATAATTTCATATTCTTTGTTTGCTTTGTGGTTAGAATCCAACACAATGGGTTATGTATAATCTGCCAATCAAGGGTATTGAAACTCAAATTCTAGCAATGTGAGTCCGCAGATATCCTTCTTTGCCACTAGAGGGCGAACTTTCTATCTACGTTAATTTATTTTAAATTCAATTACAAAGGTATATTTATGTTGGCATTATGTTCA
The DNA here is from genome assembly GCA_011833715.1 of Carcinoscorpius rotundicauda. NCBI lineage: Eukaryota > Metazoa > Arthropoda > Merostomata > Xiphosura > Limulidae > Carcinoscorpius > Carcinoscorpius rotundicauda. The sequence goes on along the minus strand of CM022399.1, from coordinate 6,217,400 downwards.
ATCCACTCAGAAACCTTTTTCAAATCATTTGTGATAAATACTCAAACTTTTACTTTAAATGCTTAAGAAATTAACTTCCGTTTTAAAATACTAGTGTTCATTCGGAAAAACAGTACCAGTAAATAGTTAATGTACACTGCTGGTTACAATCTTAAGGCTAATGAACATAAATTTAAAATATCCATTTTGTATTGTTAGACTCAATCAATTATTTGAGTAGAGCTTTCAAAGATAAAAATAAGAAAAGGGAAAATAAAAATAAAAAACTTTTTAACATTTAATAAGGAAAATGTGAACACTATGAAATTAGCCTCAATACTAACTGGTTAAAAGTTTAGGATCATACCAAAAATGTATGTCCTAAACAGGGTAGGAAATGCCCAACAAGAGGCCTCAGTAGTGAGTTGCATGGTCGTCATTGCAAATAACTGCAAACATTCACCTTGGCATGGTCGATATAAGCGTTTTCAGAAGGCTGGCTGGAATGTTATTCCAAGTGGTGACGTGGTGATGTTACGTTTTTTATGTGGACTAAACGCAACAGAAAGACACAGATAACAGCTTATATAATTTATTACGATAAACTATTATATATGTGACAGATATAAAATAAATTATATAATAACAATGACAGATATTCAGTTTCAACCTTCAAAATTAATTACAATACAAAATGGTACTGGCCTGTGTCCAATATAATGATTCATAATGAAAGTCCAAATGTCCAGATCAGAAATCCAAAATTCCAGTCTAGGGTGTGAATTTTGTCCTACGAAGAAATTCCGAAGTTTGAATAGAGAAGTCCAGAAACAATTCACAGTCCAATAAATTTGACGAAGTTCTTTTTACGATGTTTTTTATGAATGTCTCAAATTTGTCGTTTTCTAACTTGTCTCGGTCTCCCCTAAACAGTCCTGTACGTGTTGTCCTTCAGTATAACCAGTAATTCGAATGAATCGTAAAGATTGATGAAATAAAATCACAGTTTTTGTAGATCTAGCTCAAGTCACAAATCCAAGTTGAATAACACAGAGCAAACGTTGGAAATTTCTCAAACGAAGATAACATCTCTTTAATCGAATAAAACGAATGACTGACTCTCCTCGCATTGCCGTCTATTTATATACCAGTAGGTCTACTGTGTTCTCGAACAATCGCGTAACTTCCACAGAATTCCAGAGTAATCTGCGCATGTCTGTTTTTGCACGAGGCTCGTCTAGACACCAGGCTAGTATACATTCTATTCATAGACAAATGATCGATCTACCTAATTCTAGAAATTTCTAAATGAATAACAACATATTTTATTGGTTTGAACTTCGAAACAATAATATAAATAACAACATGGCATTCCAAACGCTTTATACATAACACTCTCCCCCTTAAAAGCAGAAAAAAAAGTTTTAACTTGTGAAAACCTTTTTTTTAACTTATTATACATAACATTGAACTAAGAAACAAATTTTAGTCAACCGATAATTATAACAAAACACTAAACAACTTAATTACCGTAACAACGCATCCGCTATGACATTGTCCGAACCACGGATATGATTAATGGACACATTGTATTGCTGCAGAATAATACTCCACCTGAGTAACCTTTGACTTTTGTTTTTCATTTTGTTCACGAACACGAGTGGATTGTGGTCGGTGTAAACATCAACAATCAATGGTGAAGAACACAAATAAACATCAAAATGTTGTAAAGCTAACAACAATGCAAGTGCTTCTTTCTCAATTGTTGAATAGTTTCTTTGGTGCTTATCAAGTTTTCTTAAAAAGTAACACATAGGGTGGTCAACACCATTTTGCTCTTGCAACAACACAGCACCAACACCAATGTCACTCGCATCTACAGCAAGCTAAATGGTTTGTCAAAATCGGGAGCTTTGAGGATTGGAGCACTCATGAGCATGACCTTGATCCTTTCAAAGGCAGTCTGGCAATTCTGATTCCAGGAAAATTTTACATCCTTTTTTAGTAAGGCTGTTAAAGGTGCAGCCACATCAGAAAAAAATTGGACAAAATTTCCTATAATATCCTGCCATACCCAAGAATCTCATAACACCTCTTTTGTTCGTCGGCTCTGGATACTCCGTTATTGCCTGTACCTTAGCTTGGATAGGCTTCACTTTACCCTGACCAATTTCATGGCCTAAGTACACAATTGTTGCTTTACAGAAGTCACTTTTTAACAGGTTGATAGTCAACTGAGCCACGGAACACCTCTCAAAGAATGCACGAATGTGACTTAAATGCTCAGACCAGTCACTGCTAACCACAAGTACATCATCAATGTAAGCATACACATTTTCTACCCCTGCAATGACATGATTCATCAACCTTTGAAATGTTGCACCAGAGTTTTTCATGCCAAATGGCATAACTTTGTATTGGTACAAACTATCTGGTGTTATAAAAGCTAAAATTTCTCTTGCTTGAGAAGTTAAAGGTACTTGCCAATAACCTTTGAGTAGGTTAAATTTGGTAAGGTACTTTGAGTTACCTACACGGTCAATACAATCATCCATCCTAGGAATAGGATATGAATCAGTCTGGTCACATCATTAACCTTTCTGAAATCTGTACAGAACCCAACTGAACCATCAGGCTTTGGTACCAAGATACAAGGTGAACTCCAATTACTGTTTAACAACTCAATGAAATCATTTTCAAGCATGTATTGTACCTCTGACCTGATTTGTGACAATTTTACAGGATTGGCCCGATATGGATGTTGTTTTATTTGTCGAGTGTTCTCAATAATGACATCATGTTTTATGACATTGGTTCTACCAGGCACATCAGGGAACAAATGAGCAAACTCTAAAATCAAACTTTTCAACTCTTGACTTTGTTGTTGGGTTAAATGATTGAGCTTCTCATCTAAGTTTGCTAATACTTGTGAGTTTTTTAGTTTAACGTGAGTGTCTGGAATGCTATTTTCTATAATTTCAGGAGGAGAAGGAGGAGGATCATGATCTTCATTCACACCACTTGTCACATTCACATGAACAGCATTCGACACATTCATTTTCTTTCGCACATGATAGGGTTTCAACATATTGATATGACAAAGCTGTTTGCTTTTCCTCCGATCAGGGGTAGTGATTACATAGTTTAGATCATTGATTTTCTTTTCAACTCAATAAGGTCCAAAATATTTAGCTTGAAGTGAAGAGCCTGATGTGGGCAACAAGACTAGTACTTGGTCACCAACATTAAATGATCGCTTCCTGGCCCTTTTGTCATACCAGGTTTTCATCTCTTCCTGAGAAGACTTCAGGTTTTCCCTGGCAACATTAAAAGCATTGTGCAATCTGGTTTTGAAATCAGAAACATAGTTCAACAAGCTAATTTGTGAGTTATTGTCCTCCAACCATTTCTCCTTAACCAACTTCAATGGACCACGAACTGAGTCACCATAAACCAACTCAAAAGAGCTAAATCCAGTATACTCTTGAATAACCTCACGAACTGCAAACAACAACAAGGGAACACCCTCATCCCAGTCCTCTGAGTGCTCGTGGCAGTAATTTCTAAGCATGGCTTTTAGAGTTTGGTGGAAACATTCAAGGACACCTTGTGACTCAGGATGGTATGCACTGGATGAAACTTCAAGGATGTTTAGTTCATGCATGGCTTGTTGAAATAGCTTGGACATAAAATTTGAGCCTTGATTTGATTGCACAACTTTTGGAATCCCGAACATGGTAAAGAATTTGACAAGAGCCTTGATAATGTTGGGAGCAGTGATTTTTCTCAAAGGGATAGCCTCAGGGAAACGTGTAGAAGCACACATGATTGTCAAGAGGTATTCATTTCCTGCTTTGCATTTTTGGCATTGGGCCAACACAGTCGATAATGACCCTTGAGAACGGTTCTTCAAATGCAGGAATAGGCTGCAGTGGTGCTTTGGGAATCCCCTGATTTGGTTTTCCAGTCATTTGGCAAGAATGGCATGTCTTACAATAGTCAACAACATCTTGGCTCATCTTTGGCCAATAGAAATGTCGTCGGATACGATCTAGGGTCTTTCTTACACCTAAGTGTCCTGACAACACATGATCATGAGGAAGACTAAGAATATCATTCCGATAGCATTTTGGAATGACGATTTGGTGAATAACATTCCACTCTTCATCAGCAGCAACATCAGAAGGTCTGTATTTTCTCATTAACACACCTGACTTCTGGTAGTAACAAAAAGGGACAGTTCCTATTTCATTTTCATCAACGGCTAGTTGTAGAATAGAACGAGTTTCAAGATCATTGTCCTGTTCCTCAACAAGTTTGTTTCTATGAAGAGAGTTGAAAAATGACTCGGAGTCATCAGCAGAACTTAAAGTTGAATCAGAAATCTCATCGATGTGAGACATGAATGTATCAGATAAAGGAAAATCCTCTTTGGACTCCTGAGAACGTGTTTGAGAACGAGTAACAGCACAGGCGGGGAAAACATCAGGAAACTCTTCAACGAGTTGCTCTGTACTGGGACTAACAACAGGTGCTTCAACAACACGAAACTCTGGTACCACCTTACTACCAGCCAAATCATTCCCCAAAAGCATAGACACACCCTCAACAGGCAATGAATATTTAATACCCACAGTCACTGGGCCCGAAACTAAGTCCCAATGCAAATCCAATCTGTGAAGAGGGACAGAAACGACGCCACCTTCTACACCAGAAATGAGCACATTGACCCCAACGGATGACTTTTAAGAAAACGGAAGTACACTTTCCAAAATCAAACTCTGAAAAGCTCCAGTATCCCGCAGGATCTTAATTGGTTGTAGATGTGAATCGCCAACAAAAGAAACAAACCTTCAGTGATGAAAGGCTTAAATTTGTCCTCAACAAGATCTTCAGGTACATCAAGAATATTGGACTTGGAATCCACAGTGGACTGGACAGGGTCAAAATCATTGGGAACCAATGATGTATCCAACGAGAGTGAAATGAAACAATGGGGTGATGGCTTTTTTATGAGCTTATAGCACTCAAAAATCAGATGGCCAGGTTTCTTACAATAAGCACATGTTTTGGATGAGAATGACACGTTTTTGGTAGATGATGAGCTTTGAGAATGAGATGAAGTCTTTGTTTGAGAATCAGAAGTTTGCTCTTTTTTGTCTTTGTCGACATTTGCATAACGTTTGAATGAGTCATTGGGTTTCTTTGCTGTGTGATTTGTTTTGCTTTTGTATGACAAATCTTTGTAAGTCAAAGCATACTCGTCTGCCAAGACAGCAGCTTCATGAATTTTGGAAGTTTTTGTTCATCAATGTAAATTTTGAGCTCTACGGGAATACATCTTTTAAACTCTTCAACTAACATGAGTTCTCTGAGTTTTGTGTAATCATCTTTGATTTCTTTGGAATCACACCACCTGTCGAACAGAGTTTCTTTTTCACGAGCAAATTCGACATAAGTTTGGCTGTCAAACTTTTTATAACCACGAAAATTTTGTCTGTGTGCCTCTGGCACCAATTCATAAGCATTCAAAATGCATTTTTTGACGTGCTCGTAATCATAACTCTGCTCGGCTGTGAGTTTGAAAAATACTTCCTGAGCTTTACCTTTGAAAACACTCTGAAGTAATATTGTCCAATATTCGGTAGGCCATTTTAGCCTCAGGGCCAATTTTTCAAATTGCTGAAAATATTTATCTACAGCTTTCTCATTGAATGGAGGCACTAAACGAATTTGTTCGGAAGCATCAAAATTATCCAACCGCATTTGTACAACCTTTTCTTCTGTCTGTGCCTTTCTAATACTGATTTCCTTATCAGCTTTAATGCGTTCTTTTTGTATTTCGGCATCAAGGCGTTTGTTTTCTTGTTCTGCCTCAATACGTTTTAGTTCTGCCTCAAAAACAAGGCGTTTGGTTTCAATTTCTAAACGAAATTTCATTTCCATTTCCATTCTTTTCAATTCAAAATCTGGGTCAAAATGAGCGGCAGGCAATTGTTGTAAAACTTTTTGAGGCAAAACATTTTGGATGACCAAATGCTCAACAGCAATTCGTTTGATATCTGCTTTCTTCATTGCCTGCTTCACTTCCAAATTGAAATGTTTTCTAACATCAAGCAATTCAGATTTTTTCAATTCATTGATCAATTCGAAAGAGGGATTCTGATTAAATTTGTCTATAAAATCTTCGAGTTGGAATGCCATTTTGAATAAACAAGCTGTCGATCTGTATAGAATATAAATCTAATTTTGGAATAGAATTAAATTGTTTGATCTATCTCGGCTGAGCCCTCAATTTTCTGTTCCGTTTTTTATGTGTACTGAACGCAACAGAAAGACACAGATAACAGCTTATATAATTTATTACGATAAACTATTATATATGTGACAGATATAAAATAAATTATATAATAACAATGACAGATATTCAGTTTCAACCTTCAAAATTAATTACAATACAAAATGGTACTGGCCTGTGTCCAATATAATGATTCATAATGAAAGTCCAAATGTCCAGATCAGAAATCCAAAATTCCAGTCTAGGGTGTGAATTTTGTCCCACGAAGAAATTCCGAAGTTTGAATGGAGAAGTCCAGAAACAATTTACAGTCCAATAAATTTGACGAAGTTCATTTTACGATGTTTTTTATGAATGTCTCAAATTTGTCGTTTTCTAACTTGTCTCGGTCTCCCCGAAACAGTCCTGTACGTGTTGACCTTCAGTATAACCAGTAATTCGAATGAATCGTAAAGATTGATGAAATAAAATCACAGTTTTTGTAGATCTAGCTCAAGTCACAAATCCAAGTTGAATAAACACACTGCAAACGTTGAAAATTTCTCAAACGAAGATAACATCTTTCCTCGCATCGCCGTCTGTTTATATACCAGTAGGCCTACTGTGTTCTCGAACAATCGCGTAACTTCCACAGAATTCCAGAGTAATCTGCGCATGTCTGTTTTTGCACGAAGCTCGTTTAGACAACAGGCCAGTATACATTCTATTTATAGGCAAATGATCGATCTACCTAATTCTAGAAATTTCTAAATGAATAACAACATATTTTATTGGTTTGAACTTCGAAACAATAATATAAACAACAACATGGCATTCCAAACGCTTTATACATAATAGGTGAAGATTTCATTCACTGTTTTAAATTGACGTCTATTTTTATAGATTTCCCTTGCCATCTACCCACAAACATTTTCAATGGAATACAGTTCGGGCGGACATTCTAGATGGTCAAAAAAATCACGTTATTCGCTATGAAAAAGTCCTTTGTCCTGCTGGCATTATGGATTGCAGCATTGTCCTGCTGAAAGATCCAGTCATTTCCACACAAGCACGGTCCTTCAGTCAATAAGGATGCTCTCTCCATCATGCAAATGTATCCAGATGCTGTATAACGCTGAAGTATAACCTGAAGCTTCATTGTTCCATGGAAGGAGAAAACACCCCAGATCATGTTGATTCTCCTCCACTGTGTCGTGTAGAAAATGTCTCCAGTGGGATATCCTTATCGTGCCAGTAACGTTGGAAGCCATCTGGACCATCCAGGTTAATTGTTTTCATCAGAGAATAAAACCTCTTTCCACTTTTCAACGTCCTATGTTTGGTGCTTCTTAGCAAATTTTAATCAAGCTGTTTCATGGTGTGGAAGGAAGCGTGACCTTTGAAAACATTTACAGTTTTTAAAGCCTTTTTATCAAAGATGCCATCTTATAGTTCTTGAACTGTGTTTTTCTTCTGTAAGGGCTTTAATCTGGTTCAACGATCGGTTGGTGTCTTGCCAGACAACCCGTCGAATCCTCCTGCTCAACGCTGGCGAAATTTTCTCAAGCCGACAACTTGAAATTCTCGTTCCGTATCCCTCAGGGTCTTTTAAGAAATTTGCAACAGCAGTTTTACAATGCCCAATCTCACCGGCGATTCAAACTTTGTCAACTTTTTAACCTTTGCCATGTTTTTACCCAATGTAATATAGGAGATGTCAGAGGGAGATTTTAACAACGTCAACGCTTGACACAAATTACTAAATTTCGTTACGTGTTTACCGATTAACGCTTCGTTTCAGTATGGTCTTAAACATTTGACCAGCTGGTATTTAGGCTAATTTCATAGTGTTCACATTTTACCTATTAAATGCTAAAAAAGGTTTTTTTTTATTTTACCTTTTCTTATTTTCATCTTTCGAAGCTCTAATCAAATAAGTGGTTGAGTCTAACAACATGAAATGCATATTTTGTGTTATGTTCATTAGCCTTAAGATTGAAATCAGCAGTATATTTGCCACCCGCTAATACAGCGGTAAGTCTACAGATTTGCAACGTTAAAATCGGAGGTTTGATTCCCCTCGGTTGGCTCAGCAAAGACCCCGATGTGGCTTGGCAATAAAAACAAACAAACAGAAGTGCATTTTAAATTGTGGAATATTTCGATTGTTTATTAAATCTTTATTAAATAATTACAGTGTAAAATGAAACAATATGATTTTAGGATGTTCGGGTTATCTTTTTCAGCTAACAACGTTCCCTACCATAAAAAAACAAAAATATATCATAAGTGGTAACTTTTTACCGGACCCAGTATGGCCAAGGGGTTAGGGTTTCCAGTAATCACTGGAATATTAAATAAAGAGTTAATAAATAATCGAAATATTCGAAAGTTTAAAACACATTAACTATTTACTGGTACTGAACTGCCTTAAAATGAGATTCAATTTATTATAAGTGTGTTGATTTAGCATAAGTAAACATGCACTAAAACAAGTAACTAATATTTTATGTTGTTGTTTTTGTAATTGTAAATAGTTACGTTTTTCCGATTGAACACAATTATTTTAAAACGGAAGTTAATATTGCCCGGCATAGCCAGGTGGGTTAAGGACTCGTAATCCGAGGGTCGCGGGTTCGAATTCCAGTCACACCAGACATGTCTACCCCTTCAGCCGTGGGGGCGTTATAATGTGACGGTCAATCCCACTACTCGTTGGTAAAAGAGTAGCCCAAGAGTTGACAGTGGGTGGTGATGACTAGCTGCCTTCCCTCTAGTCTTACACTGTTAAATTAGGGACGGAGAGCGCAGATAGCCCTCGCGTAGCTTTGCATGAAATTCAAAAGCAAACATTCTTACTTGCACTAAACGCACAACATTTTTCATGGAACATAAGTAATTATTATAACATATGCACCCCAGTGGCTCAGCGGTATATCTGCGGACTTACAACACTGAAAACCGGGTTTCGATACCAGTGGTGGACAGAGCACAAATAACCCCTTGTATAGCTTTGTGCTAAATTCAAAACAAACAATTAAACGGAAGTTAACTTCTTAACTAATTTAAAGAACAAGTCTGGGCCATTTATTACAGATAATTTGTAAAAGTTTTTGAGTAGGCTGTATATCGTGCTAACAATTTATTTATTTAAACGTGGATAGACTCAACACTAACATACAATACATGGGATTGTTTGAATCATATACATTTATTACAATTTACTAGTTCGTTCTCTAATATAAATAAATAAATACACTAATTAGCACACAGTTTTTTGTTGTTTTTTTCGTTTCGTGATCAGAATACGTGATTTGAGTGATGAATCTGTGAACGACGCAGAAGGCTAGTTTATTCTTTGACTCGTTGCGCCCTCTCAGTAGTAACTAAAGAACTTCATACCAAATCCCATAAAATTGAAAACTTTATTTCTTACGACTTTTCGAGTAAATTAATTTTGTTACACAATTCATATCATGTAACAAAATTCCTGAGTTGTTGAAATATATGAAGTGTCTAGTTACCTGTTTCTCCAATACAGAAGTCGTGGCAGTTATCACATTGTATTTTATAAATAATGTTGGTGTTGTGTTTGTCAGTATACTTTTTACATAGTATAGACCTCAATTTTGTGCCTTGTTTTTGAAAAAAATTAGTATTAACTGGAATGTCATATTTTGTTACCAGTTTTTGCCAAATGTTGGTTATTTGTCTGCTGATGTCAGGAATACATGGTATACAGCAGTATATGGTTTTGTGATTTTTTGATTCGTGAGATATATTTATTTTTGTTGGTTGATTTTGCTTTCTATCTAGGTGTGTGCGTATAATCTTTCATACGGTTTGTGGAGGAAACTTATTGATGTTGATGAAGTATTGTTTTATTTTGTCTAATTCATCGTTAATTTTATCTGGTGAGCATAGTTTTATGGCTGTGTTTATTTGGTTTCTTAGTATGTTGAGTTTTTGTTTTGATTCATGTGCTGAGTCCCAGTATGGTCCAGTATGGGTGATTTTTCGGTGGATTTCTGTTTTGAATTGTGTGTCGGTTCTTGTAATTTTGAGGTTAAGAAATGATATTTGATTGCTTTCTTCCTGTTCACATGTGAAGTTAATGTTGGGATGTGTAGAGTTAATATGATTGAAAAAATTAAGTATGTGTTCTGTAGATTTGAATCCCTCAACCGTGTCATCTACATATCTTGTTTGTTTGTTTGTTTTGGAATTTCGCACAAAGCTACTCGAGGGCTATCTATGTTAGCCGTCCCTAATTAGCAGTGTGAGGACTAGAGGGAAGGCAGCTAGTCATCACCACCCACCGCCAACTCTTGGGCTACTCATTTACCAACGATTATGGGGATTGACCGTCACATTATACGCCCCCCACGGCTTAGAGAGCAAGCATGTTTAGCGCGACCCTCGGATTACGAGTCGCACGCCTTACGCGCTTGGCCATGCCGGGCCTTCTACATATCTGTACCAGTATAGTGGTGGATGTAATGCTGCGTTAATTGCTTGCGTTTCAACTTGGTCATAAAATATTGCTAGAACTGGTGATACTGGGTTTCCCATGCTTTGGCCATTTCTTTGTATATAGTTTTGGTTGTTGAACATGAAGTTTGTTTTCATCGTGGTGAATTCCATGAGAGTTGCTAATTGGTTGCTGGTAATGTCTATAGTTGGGTTAGGGTCTCGGATATAGAGTTCTAAGGCTATCTTGCAGGCTTCAGTGGTTGGGAGTTCTGAAAAGAGGGATATAACATCGAAACTGGCCATTAAGGCTTTATGATTAAGTTGATTTTGATTAGACTTGAAATTAAAAGAGTCTTTGATGAATGAGCTGACTGATGTTACATATTTGGAGAATGCCCATGCTATTTATTTACCAAGATTGTAATTAAACGATTCATATGTTGACATTATTGGTCGTAATGGACAATCTGGTTTATGAGGTTTGGGGATGCCGTATATTTGCGGTGTGCGTGAATCGGTTTTACGTAGGTAGGTTGTTGTTGTTTTGATTTAAGCACAAAGCTACACAATGGGCTATCTGTGCTCTGCCCACCACGGGTATCGAAACCCGGATTTTAGCGTGTAAGTCCGCTGACATACCGCTGAGCCACTGGGGGCCACGTAGGTAGGAATAAAGTGTTTGTGAAATTGTGTTGGCTTTTTTCATTTGTAGTAGTATTTTGTTCAGTTGCGTTACATGTGTCTGTTAGATTTGTGTGTATTGGTTTAAATTTGTTTGTGTCTGATAGAATGTTTTTCATTTGTTGGATGTATTCATTCGTGTTCGTTATGACTATAGCGTTTTCTACATTCCGACACTAAGTAACACATTTCTTTCAAACATTTGGGCAGCTATCGGTCAGTTACCTTTTTCTTTCTTTGTGAACCTGAAGATGACCGAAGAAGGTCGAAACGTTGTTCGCTTCTCTACTTAAAAAAAGTGTCTCAACCCAAACGAGCCGTTTTTACATTTATAAGTTTTCCTAAATATATTTTGAATATATTAAATTTTTTCAAGCAAACGTATCATACTGTTGACACGAATTGATTCTAGTTAAATGATTGTTGGAACTACAACAGAAGCGGTAAGTGGTTGCTTGACAACATTTTGTTCAATGGTACCAAAACAATATGGTGTCCACGAAGACTAGCTTTACGAATCTTATGTTCGCCTAAAATTCACAAGAGTTGTTATGCTGGGCGCCCTGCTAATTCTGATGAAACCCACTGAACAAATTTCTAACATAATTTCTAGATAACAGAAGCCGTGGACGTCCGTAAAATTTATTCCAGATTTGACCAGTCATTGAACGAGCAGATCATTACATTGAAGTTTTAATGTGTTGACCAGCCATTGAACGAGCAGGTCACTACATTGAAGTTTTAATGTGTTGCTCTGGTCTTTTATAGTTCGTTTATTAAACCTAATTTCCTCACTTGTGTTGAAATATTTTAATACATGTTATTAATAAATGATTTAAATAAACATTCTTCTGAAGTTCCAGAGGGACAACTGTCCATTTTCCTCATTCTGCAGACGACCATAATGACAAACTCTAATAATATATTTCCTTGGCGATACTACAGACACCTCAAATGTTCTAAATCTTTTTAAAGAATTTCTGAGCAAAATATTTAATTTTGGTCTACAAATATTGATAGATATCTTACTTTGTCATTTCTTACAGAGACGATATATGCGAGCTTTGAAATATTATGACACACAAACCATTTAATTGTTAAAACGTTCAAAATTAGTGATACTGATTCTCATCACGAATATCTTAATTCAATCAACAAATGACCAACAACCTATTGGTACTTTCATGGTAATGGTAGTCTGCAAAGTATTCTCACAAATTTGTTTGTAGACTCTGTTGACAAATGTCTACATTCCACCCATTTCTTGATGACACCAACATTCAAGTAAGGCACCTCATGCAGTTCGTCCAGTATCTTCGCCTAACCATTAAAGAGACAAAACATCTTTGACACAAGTGTTTTATTTCTTGACTTTAGCGTTTAAATATCACGAAGTTAATTAAAATCATAAAATGCTACAAGGACTCTGACAGTTCCGGTGACTTAACAACAGTTTATTTCATCCATACAAAACAAATAACACTGACTCTAAAGGACAGTTTGAAGACTAAGGCGTTTATGACCTGAAGACCTCAACATCGACTCTGAGCATAACTAGGCAGCAAGGTGTTTCACCCAATGAAACTGTCATGTTTAGGTCATCAGAAAATTACAACAACATACTTGGAGTGACGTGCACGCTTGCATCAGTGATAGGAATAGCAACATAAAAATATTATACCTGTCCAATCAACAATATAATATGTTCTTTTCCAGGTTGTACAGCAGAATACGCTATACATTCGGTCTAGCTAATTTAACAGACTATATTTGAGAACCCAGTTGTTCTATTAAACTTTACGCGAATATTCAACTGACTTACCTGATCCATAATGGTTCTAAGATGCAAAATATTCATAATTTAAAAGAACCTCAGAATGTACTGAGATTAAAACAACACATGATTTCACAAATAACCGTAAGGAAATAGTGAAAATTCGTTGTTTTAACAATATTTTTGTCAGTTTATATTTTTTTATATATAAGTGTTTTTAAAATTATCTTCCGGTAGTAAGTTTACGGAATATTAAAATACGTTCGCTTCCTCCGCTCGATGACACATCAAAATCCAATGTGACTTTACTTTAAAAAACAAATTAGCTTATCCATTACTAGTGAATTAAACTTTCCATTTGAACAAGTTATTTTTCTCAAAAAACAAAATACGTCGCACACGATTCTTCTTTCTTAGTTTTAAGAATTTGCAAATTTATTAATAAATATTTTGCATTTAAATAAAATATATGTATATTTCTTTCAGTAAAATATTTTGTGTAGTTGCAATAATAATTCAATTACTTTTAATCTTTATTAAAATTGTTTATGCCTTCTTGCGAATTTCAGTATATTTACAATAAAGTAAACATTTTTTGTCAACATTGTATTCGTGGCAATTGTCGCAATTCTCCAATTAGGACTTTTTAATATTCTGGTCCCTCGACGGCTCAATGTCTCTGTAATACGATGACGAAAATCGTCTGCTTGAAACGTCATAAAAAATTAGATGTGTCTTAGTTTTTTGTTTATTGATTTTTAAAGTTATTTCTATTCACGTGTTGTATAACAACATTTAGTCAAGATATTTGCAGCCATTTTAACACTAGGTGATTAGTCAGCCATTTATGATTTACTTACAGTTTATATGAATATTTGTAATAAAGACAAATTACCAAGTGAAAATGTATTAAGTCAGTGGTTATGTAGGCTTAAGGCACACACTATTTATTTGAACAATTTAATAAAATAGGTTTGTTCATGCAATATTTTACTTTATTTTGTGACTCGTTGCTCCTAAAGGATGAATCGATACTAACTTTACATTCAACTTCTCCAGACGGAATATCTGATAAATAAACACTTGAAACAGTTCACTGATATTTACGCTCTGTATTCATTTTGGAAACAAAAACAAGAAGTCACGAAGTGTGTTAACATAACTTTTAACTTAATATGCGGGGATATTTTAATTAACTAAAAACACATCTTAACTAAATTACGAAACGTAGGAAGAATTATCGATAAAACTACTATCAACATTGACCTCTTTTGGTTAGTTGTAAAAAACTTAGACCCTCTAAGATGTTTTAACAGGTCCGCTAAAAATCACGAATTATTTATTTTTAAAATTTTGTGTAGAATGATGTTTGAGTTTAAATTTATTTACGTTTTTCAAGGCTCCTTTAGCTTTCTACCATAATCGTTAATATGAGTAACTGTACTAATAATGACTGATTGGGTTAGTCTCACCATTGCTCCCCAGTGGCTCAGCGGTATGTCTGCGGACTTACACGCTAAAAACCGGGTTTCGATACCCGTGGTGGGCAGAGCACAGATAGCCCATTGTGTAGCTTTGTGCTTAATTCAAAACAACAACAACAAAGTCTCAACATACTAACCGTTCTTATTAATGTGCAAGTGATTTTACATGAAATTTGAATACGTTTGTTTGTGTTTAGTTACGTTTATTAAAAATACAGACGTACAAATATGGTTGACATGTTATTTTATACCCAAACAACACTTTATGTAACACACGGATTAACTAGGTACATATGGTTAAATACCCTAGTTCCTATTAGCTTTAAATTAGGTAAAATGAAAAGTTAACACCATAAACGAATTTACCTACGACGCATATTAAAATCCATGACAATGGCCTTATAATATGTTTGCATTGTATATATTGAATGTTTTGTTTTTCATTGTATATATTGAATTTGTTTTGTTTTTCATTGTATATATTGAATGTTTTGTTTATTTCATTGTATATATTGAATATGTTTTCTTCATTGTATATATTGAATATTTTGTTTTTTCATTGTATATATTTAATGTTTTGTTTTTTCATTGTATATATTAAATGTGTTTTGTTTTTCCATTGTATATATTCAATGTTTTGTTTTTTTCATTGTATATATTAAATGTGTTTTATTTTTTCATTGTATATATTCAATGTTTTGTTTTTTCATTGTATATATTAAATGTGTTTTGTTTTTTCATTGTATATATTGAATATGTTTTCTTCATTGTATATACTGAATGTTTTGTTTTTCATTGTATATATTGAATGTTTTGTTTATTTCATTGTATATATTGAATATGTTTTCTTCATTGTATATATTGAATATTTTGTTTTTTCATTGTATATATTTAATGTTTTGTTTTTTCATTGTATATATTAAATGTGTTTTGTTTTTCCATTGTATATATTCAATGTTTTGTTTTTTTCATTGTATATATTAAATGTGTTTTATTTTTTCATTGTATATATTCAATGTTTTGTTTTTTTATTGTATATATTAAATGTGTTTTGTTTTTCATTGTATATATTGAATATGTTTTCTTCATTGTATATACTGAATGTTTTGTTTTTCATTGTATATATTGATTTTTTTGTTTTTTCATTGTATATATTGAATATATTTTCTTCACTGTATATATTGAATGTTTTGTTTTTCACATGTATATATTGAATTTTTGTTTTTTCATTGTATATATTGAATGTTATTTTTAATTATATATATTGAATGTGTCTTGTTTTTCATTGTATATATTGAAAGTGTCTTCTTTTTCATTGTATATATTGAATGTTTTGTTTTTCATTGTATATATTTAATGTGTTTCAAATTTTTCATTGTATACATGGAATATGTCTTGTTTTTTCTTGCATATATTAAATGTGTCTTGTTTTACATTGTATATTGTGTCATGTCATGTAACGTTTATTGTTGAAATAAATCTCAAATTTCCTTTTTTCTTTCGGCTCTCAGCGAGGTTTGTCGAGCCAGTTACGTGTGTTTGTGTTTTTATTACCATTTCGTGTTCGGCTTTATCTGTTGCTTTTGGCCGTGTGTTGTGTCGTTTCGCGGCCTCTTCGTGTGTGTGTGTATACGCATTGTGTAGATCGGTGTGGCTACGGTCTCTCTGCTTTGTGGTGCCTGCGGCCATTCTACCCGCTGTCGGGAGTAGCCATGTGGTGTGTATGCACCATTTTGGCGGCGGGCGTTATGAGTCGGCCGCTCATACCCGGCGCCTCCTGGACCAAGAGTCTTTCCCTTGGGGGACGAGCGTGTGCCTCTGGAGCCTGGCCGGACAGAACATTAAGTGGGTGACTCTCCGGTTGGCCCCGTTTGAAATGTCCCACGACGTCATCAAGGACGTGTTGATGGGACTGAAAAGAAAATCGAGCATGAGGGGCAACAGTATTGCCCTCATGTGTACACAGGGAACCGGCGTGTCTATATGGACATGCTGACGCCGGTCCCAAACTTCATTCTCGTCAAAAGGTTTCGGATAATGTGTAACCACCCGGGCATGCGTCGTCTGTGTCGCCACTGTGGCCTGGAGGACCACCTGTTGGAAGATTACCAGACCCCACAGTGCGGGATATGTCAGGCATATGGACATGTAAACAGCCTTGCTGTCATGTGCGATGTGTGTAGTGGTGACCACACGACCTCGCGTTTCCCGAGGTGTGTGGCCCTTCGGGCCCGGGTTTGGACGGAACCACTGTGGGGGTTCAGTACTGCCAAGGTGGCCCCGAGGCGTCTCCTGTCTCTGTGGAGGCTTTGGCCTCCCTATCGGGTGGTGTGGGGGCCTCCTCCCCCAAAACCGTGCTGGTGCTGATCCCGACGCTGGACGAGCTGTCGTCACCCAGCTCGTTCATAAGCATCTTTGACTTCCCCAGTCTTCCATGTTTCTCCAAATTGAGTGAGGACAGTGGGGAGGTACGAGGACCCTGCAGCCCCGTTTTGTTGCTGGACTTCAGTCTGGATGTTATCGTTGTTCAGCGGCGGTGGTCGGATGTCGGCAGCCGGTGCTGCAAAGTGGGGTCGGGTAGCCTCAATAGGCCGCACGCTCCCAAACCTCCGTTTCCTTGCCGAGGATGGGGATGGAGATGCTTTGCTTGCCCTTGTCTGGAGGCTCTGTTCTATTGTCTTGGTGGTCAGGTCTCAGTGAGGCCTGTGCCTCCTTGCTGAGGCAAGCTGGCATGTGGCTTTCGCGGGCCCGCCGCCTGGCCTTGCAGGATAAGCAGGACACCATGGCTGCCTTGCTTCGTGGTGAACCGATGAATCGCTGGGTCGTCTCGAACATTGAGACGTTCTGTCTAGACATTGACTTGGGCAATTCCAAACTGTTTCGTGCTACGAGCGTCTTTAGTCTGATCGAGTCACTCGATCCCAGATCTGCCACCAGCGTTCCACTGTGCAATGCACGGGAGATGGCTAAGACCAGACACATCTCCAGTCTGGTGTTGGAGAATGGTCAATTGTAATCTGACATCTACGACATTCTGGATGCGTGCCTTGGCTACTATCGCCGTTTATTTTCAGCTTCACCCATAGATATGGGGTTGTGGGACAATATTACTCGGTTTTTGCCCTTCCTCGACAGTTCCTTTCACGAACAGCTGGTGAAACCAGTCTCCTTGGGTGAGTGTTGGTCGGCCATTTGGTCCATGCCACTTGGTAAGTCCACCTTTGTAAGGTGAAATTTTACATCATGTGTGGCATGTCGTGGGACCCTCCTCCATCAGACTTTTTAACAACTGTCTAGCTGCAGAATCTCTGCCACTGGGAACGCTGGGTGGACTAATTACACAATTCTCTAAGGATCCCAACCAGTCTGAAGATTTTTCCTCATGGCTCCCATTTCTATTCTGTAAGTGGATTTCTTAGATCCTGTGTGCCCATTTGAGTGCAGTCATGCCTTCCTTGGTCCGCTGCACTCAGACTTTTGACGTGTGGGGCAGAAGTATCCGATAAAATCTGGTGCTTCTCAGGGACCTGTTCCATTACATCACAGATCAGGATATACCTGATGTCTTTGTGTATCTCGGTCAGAGCAAAGCTTTTGATAAAGTTCACCATGGCTTTCTGTGGTTTGTTCTGGGGAGGTGTGGCCTCTTTACAGTATTTTCTGGTACGTGCAAGCCTTATACACAACTGCTTCGAGCAGTCTCCTGGTTAATGGGTACCTGAAATCTTCCTTTTCCATCTTACAGGGAGTTCGTGAGAGTACCCGTTGTCCCCGACACTTTATTTGTCAGTTATCGAGTGCCTGCTTTCTCATCTCTATAACTCGATCTCGATGCGTGGCTTCCAGATGCAGTTGGGTTCGTGCGTGATGTATGTCGAGCACGCGGACGATGTGAACCTGTTCCTCGAGAACCTCACATCGTTAGGTGCAGCTCTGGCCATCGTCCATCGTTGCTCTCGGGCCAGTACCGCTCAGCTGAATATCCCCGATTACTTGCTTCGAGATTCATTTTCTCGTGGACTTTGGGGCTGCTTCGGAGGGGGTGGTTTAGCGTGTTTGTTCGGCAGTGCACGATTGCCACTTCTGCCCTGTTAACCTGTTTAGCAGAGCAGAGGTGGTGAGGAGGAGGATCCTCTCTTTGGTCTGGGGCTGTTCTTCCTCTCGATGACTGAACTGCACAAGCCATCGAACACCGTGTCTATGCCTTCCTCTGGGGTGGCAAGTTTGAGGCGGTGTCTCAGCGCTGCCGCCTCGCAGGGATGGTCTGGGCACGCCATGTGTTTCGACACAGTGACTTTACCTTCTTCTGTCTGCTACCTTTTGCTGTTTGTCTTGTTGCCACCTCACGAGATTCTTGGTTGGCATGAGCCGCAGGCTCTTTGGTGTTCCTTTGAGCCTGTAAACACCAATGTTTTAACCCTCCTTCTTGGTATGTTGACAGCGATACGGGGGTGTCGACGTACCGAGGGACTTCCTTTCCCTCTACCACCTGCTGATCTCTGAATGTAACCTGCTGTTCCGTGGGACGTTTTTTGGGGCCACGTTGCACTGCACCACGTTGACAGCTACCTCCAGGCTTTCAACTGTGCATAACCTCCTGCCACTGAGGGAGCGTTCATACATCTGGAGCTATAGTGAGTTGTGTCACACTCAGGTGGAGTCTGTCCTGCACAGGTTGGTCCTCTGTCCAACGTTGGCAGAAATCTCGGAGAGAGTTGCTAGCATTCTGTGGGTCCCGCGTCTCTCTGCAGAGACCAGACCGTATCATGTACTGGTCCCTGGCCTTTTCCTTTCAATACACTCTAACCATTTTTAAGTACGTCATCTGGCTTGTTTGGAACAAGTTGGTCTTCGAGCAGGCTCCGATGTCGTATTTTTTTATGCTGGGAAGAGCCAGATATAGGTTGTTACTCTGCCTTGAGGCGGACTACCAGCACCTGGGTTCCGGAACGTTTTACCAACTCTGGCGACCAGACGTTTCGTCCCTTTGTGCGTTGGTGGGGGTCGAGTGGAGATCCTGCCTCCGCTCTCGCTTTGTATGTTTGTATGTATTTAATGTTTTTCACTTGTATATATTTCATGTCTTGCCTTTTTGTCCTGTTTTATTTGTTGTAAATAAATTCAAAATGAGAGCAAAAGAGCTGTCTGAGGTCTTCAGAAAGAAAATTGTGGCAGCTTATGAGTCTGGTAAGGGATTTAAAAAATATCAACAGATTTTGAAATCAGCCATTCCAATGTCTGGAAAATAGTCAACAAGTGGAGGGCTTTCAAAGCAACTGCTAACATGCACAGGTCTGGTCGTCCAAGCAAGTTAACCTCCAGAGCAAACCGCAAGATGCTAAAAGAGGTTTCCAGAAACCCTAAAATGTCATCACGGGACCTACAGCAGGCTCTGGCTACTGTTGTTGTGAAAGTGCATGTCTCTACAATCAGAAAGAAACTGCACAAGTTTAACTTGCATGGGATGTGTGCAAGGAGGAAACCTTTGCTGTCTAAGAGAAACATCAAGACCAGACTGAAGTTTGCCAGAGAGAATGTAGACAAAGACCAGAACTTTTGAAATAATGTTCTTTGGACAGATAAGTCCAAAATTGAATTATTTGGACACCAGAACAGAAGACATACTTGACATAAACCAAATACAGCATTCCAAGAAAAGAACCTCATACCAACCGTGAAGTATGGAGGTGGAAGTGTTTGGAGTTGCTTTGCTGCAGCAGGACCTGGACACCTCACAATCATAGAATCCACCATGAATTCTACTGTGTATCAGAGGGTGCTTGAGGATCATGCAAGTCCATCTGTAAGAAAATTAAAGCGGAACTAGACCCTGCAACACGACAATGACCAAAAACATACAAGTTAATCCACCAAGGATTGACTGAAAACTAAGAAATTGAGTCCTGAAATGGCCGAGTCAGAGCCCAGATTTGAATCCCATTGAGATGCTGTGAGGTGACTTTAAACAGGCTGTACATGTAACAAACCCCTCAAACATCGCACAGCTGACAGAATTCTGCATTGAAGAGTGGAGCAAACTTTCTTCAGACCGATGTCAGGGACTGGTTGATGGCTATAAGAAGCATCTCACTGCAGTTATTTCAGCCAAATGGGTTAACACTAGCTAGTAGGGGGTAGGATGTCCTAATTTTTCCTCAGTTCGAATGTGCATTTTTGTAGCATGACATTTACAGAAAATCTTAAAGTCTTTTCTTCAGTTTTAATAGTTTAAGAGTTATATTCCTATAATCTCTCAGCATTGTTACAATTGAGGTTAAATATCTAAATGTTACAAAATTACGCAGGCTTTCATATGGTGTCCTAATTTTTTCAAATGACTGTATAACGTTCAGTTATTACCTACCTCTGTTTGTGTTTGACAATCATGTTATTTCCTGTACGTTTCTTACCATTCGTATTATTGTATTAACTTAATAAAGCACGAGTGATATAAGTCCATGAGTGTCCAACATGATACAGTAGCACCACCTGGTGAGCTTCTACGTGGTCTTATGGAACTCCTCATTTCTATAGAGCCTGTTGCAACCAGAAGTAATTATAGTCAAATAGTGGTTGTTGGTGTGAAATGTGTTTGATAAAAGCACATCTGTCTGTGAAACACAACCACAGTTTGGAATCCTGTAAAAATAAGATAAGGAACCCATTAAGACCCAAAATTAAAGTATAGGTGCAAGCAATAAAGTCTTCAATGCATCTTCTGAATATAACCGAAATCTGATTGGACATAAAGAGAAATAGTGAGCAATAGATTGGAGGAAAAGACCGAACTCATTTACTGTCTGAGAGAATGCTTCAATGCATCTTCTGAATATAACCGAAATCTGATTGGACATAAAGAGAAATAGTGAGCAATAGATTGGAGGAAAAGACCGAACTCATTTACTGTCTGAGAGAATGCTTCAAGACATCTTCGGGATATAACCGAAATCTGATTGGACATAAGGAGAAATAGTGAACAATGGACTGGAGGAAAAGACAGAATTCATTTACTGTCTGAGAGAATGCTTCAAGACATCTTCGGAATATAACCGAAATCTTTTATATGCAAAAACGGCTCTTCTGGGCCCAGAAAACACTTCAAATAGAAGAGCGAACAACGTTTCGACCTTCTTCGGTCATCGTCAGGTTCACAAAGAAAGGGTTACTGGTCGGAAGCTGACCACATGTTTGGGAGGGGTTGTATAATTGAGTGTTGCAATGTAGGGGGCGCGGTTTGAATATATAATTTTGTCTATAATATTAATATAGGTATAATGGTGTTCCTTTATATTGGTTTATTTTGGGTTTAAGTTGTTGTATAAGTAAGGCTTCTTTAATTTTTCGTTTGTTTATGTTTAGTTCTTTATTTAGTATTTTAGTGTTTTCTATGGTTATGTTGTAGCCATTTGACTTGCAGTGTCGAAAAACGGTGTGAAGGTGACTTTTTATGTTCTTTGAATCTGGTTTCCATTTTTCTACTTGTTTCTCCTATAGAAGTCGTGGCAGTTATCACATGTATTTTATAAATAATGTTGGTGTGGTGTTGTCAGTGTAGTTCTTACATAGTATAGACCTTAGTTTTGTGCCTGGTTTTTGAATAAATTTAGTGTTAACTGGAATGTTAATATTTGTTACTAGTTTTTGCCAAATGTTGGTTATTTGTTTGCTGATGTCAGGAATATATGGTATACAGCAGTATATGGTTTCGTGATTTTTTGATTCGTGAGATATATTTACTTTGTTGGTTGATTTTGCTTTCTGTCTAGGTGTGTGCGTATAATGTTTTCTACGGTTTGTGGAGGAAACTTATTAATGTTGATGGAAGTGTTGTTTTATTTTATCTAATTCATCGTTAATTTTATCTGGTGAGCATAAGTTTCATGGCTGTGTTTATCTGGTTTCTTAGTATGTTGGAGTTTTTTGTTTTGTTTCATGTGCATGAGTCCAAAGGAATGTATAGTCCAGTATGGTGATTTTTCGGTGGATTTCTGTTTTGAATTGTGTGGTCGGTTCTTATAATTTTGAGGTTAAGAAATGATATTTGATTGCTTTCTTCCTGTTCACATGTGAAGTTAATGTTGGGATGTATAGAGTTAATGTGATTGGAAAAATTAAGTATGTGTTCTGTAGATTCGAATCCCGCAACCGTGTCATCTACATATCTGTACCAGATATCTACAGAACACATACTTAACTTTTTCACTCACATTAACTCTATACATCCCAACATTAACTTCACATGTGAACAGGAAGAAAGCAATCAAATATCATTTCTTAACCTCAAAATTATAAGAACCGACACACAATTCAAAACAGAAATCCACCGAAAAATCACCCATACTGGACTATACATTCCTTGGGACTCAGCACATGAAACAAAACAAAAACTCAACATACTAAGAAACCAGATAAACACAGCCATGAAACTATGCTCACCAGATAAAATTAACGATGAATTAGATAAAATAAAACAACACTTCATCAACATTAATAAGTTTCCTCCACAAACCGTAGAAAACATTATACGCACACACCTAGACAGAAAGCAAAATCAACCAACAAAAGTAAATATATCTCACGAATCAAAAAATCACGAAACCATATACTGCTGTATACCAAATATTCCTGACATCAGCAAACAAATAACCAACATTTGGCAAAAACTAGTAACAAAATATAACATTCCAGTTAACACTAAATTTATTCAAAAACCAGGCACAAAACTAAGGTCTATACTATGTAAGAACTACGCTGACAAACACCACACCAACATTATTTATAAAATACAATGTGATAACTGCCACGACTTCTATATAGGAGAAACAAGTAGAAAAATGGAAACCAGATTCAAAGAACATAAAAAGTCACCTTCACACGTTTTCGTAACCATAGAAAACACTAAAATACTAAATAAAGAAACAAACATAAACAAACGAAAAATTAAAGAAGCCTTACTTATACAACAACTTAAACCCAAAATAAACCAATATAAAGGAACACCATTATACCTATATTAATATTATAGACAAAATTATATATTCAAACCGCGCCCCCTACATTGCAACACTCAATTATACAACCCCTCCCAAACATGTGGTCAGCTTCCGACCAGTAACCCTTTCTTTGTGAACCTGACGATGACCGAAGAAGGTCGAAACGTTGTTCGCTCTTCTATTTGAAGTGTTTTCTGGGCCCAGAAGAGCCGTTTTTGCATATAAAAATTCTCAACAAGTGGGTTTCTCGACATCACTGATAACCGAAATCTGATTGGACATGAGGAGAAATAGTGAGCAATAGATTGGAGGAAAAGACCAAACTCATTTACTGTCTGAGAGAATGCTTCAAGACATCTTCGGAATATAACCGAAATCTGATTGGACATGAGGAGAAATAGTGAGCAATAGATTGGAGGAAAAGACCAAACTCATTTACTGTCTGAGAGAATGCTTCAAGACATCTTCGGAATATAACCGAAATCTGATTGGACATGAGGAGAAATAGTGAGCAATAGATTGGAGGAAAAGACCGAACTCATTTACTGTCTGAGAGAATGCTTCAAGACATCTTCGGAATATAACCGAAATCTGATTGGACATGAGGAGAAATAATGAACAATGGACTGGAGGAAAAGACAGAACTCATTTCCTGTCTGAGAGAATGAAAACAAACAACACAAATCACCCTGACGTGTGATGTCTGTAGGTCACTAAGTACGAAAAATAACCGGATAGAAAAGAAGACACTTGGTATATAAAAATTAGGTCATAAACAGGTGTGAAGAAATAATGTGTCACCTTAATCCATCTGTTAGGTAACTGGAATGATCATTTGAGAACGATTACCCAAAATTGTATGAAGAAACAGAATAGTACTATGAACCTTTCGAAAGCACTAGGGTTTTTATTCATTATTTATCAAGACTTCTTTCTTGAACCTACCTATTTTTCTAACACCATGAATTATTTTAAATACGATATTTACAACACATAGTTACTTAACTCGGTTGTGTGTTGTATGTGTATGAACTGTTTTACTATTTGTTCATTGATAAAATATTTCTTGAAACTTTTTTCCCACTGACTGTTACATTATAGCGTCCTGTAGTTTGTCGAAAGGCCTCAGCTGGAAAAAATGTATAAAAATAGACGACCAAGTTAGCACAAGCCAAGTGAATTTTAATCTCAAAAAGTTAGTTAGTGAAAGAAAACGTGACGTTAACTGCAATATGAGTGATTAATTTTAACATGTCATTTCTGTAGTGTTTTATATTGTTTTGTAACAGATAGAAAGGATAATTTCTATTGTTACTGGAGTTCTAAAGTAATTAATCCCGCCTATGTAGACTTTGAGTAAAAGCAGATAATTATTTAAAGCTCAAAATATAATTGTGGTAATTCACGAGGTAATATAAGTGGATTATTTCCATCAGAGTAGAGGAAAATAATTTGTCTTGTCAATTTGGTTCTAAAGCAGTTGAACCAGCCTGTGTGGATCTTTGAAAATATGATTATTTAGAGTTTCAATAAAATTATGATATCCTATAATTCTTGTGTACATGTGTTTGACTTATTTTGAATATATTATTTTAAAACAAGTGAATTGTACGCTGTCCTTTTATTGCTTGAATTTATAACCAACAGATCACAAGTACTTACCATAGAAGAATCCTAGCCCATTTACACCTGTAACCATGAAATTTGGCGAGCCAGACAGGATTACGCAGTAATAAACGGTGGTAGAAGAAGGAGGGAAAGATAATGGAAATAAGTTGGCCTATATACTCAAAATGGTATTGGTGGTAAAAACAGTTTAGAAATTACGATCACGCTTTTTGATCATGTCAACAAAGTTTGATAAATGAAGAGCAAGATGTGGATATTGGACTCAAAGATGTCGAACTTGGATAATTTGTTATAGAATTAAAAAGAAAAAAGACCAAAAGAAGACAAGAAAATATAAGATATTGAGACATAAGAGAGAAATAATAAGAGAATATAGAAGGAAAGGAGCATGTGGAAGTGAAGAGAATATAGAAGGAAAGGAGCAAGTGGAAGTGAAGAGAATATAGAATGAAAGGAGCAAGTGGAAGTGAAGAGAATATCGAAGGAAAGGAGCAAGTGGAAGTGAAGAGAATATAGAAGGAAAGGAGCAAGTGGAAGTGAAGAGAATATAGAAGGAAAGGAGCAAGTGGAAGTGAAGAGAATATAGAAGGAAAGAGGAAATGGAAGTGAAGAGAATATAGAAGGAAAAAAGGAAGTGGAAGTGAAGAGAATATAGAGGGAAAGGAGCATGTGGAAGTGAAGGGAATATAGAAGGAAAGGAGCAAGTGGAAGTGTAGGGAATATAGAAGGAAAGGAGCAAGTGGAAGTGTAGGGAATATAGAAGGAAAGGAGGAAGTGGAAGTGAAGAGAATATAGAAGGAAAGGAGCAAGTGAAAGTGAAGAGAATAAGACATAAGATGAAACCGCCAACCCACCAAACAGAAAGAAGATTAACCCAAGAAAGACAATGGAGTCTGGATCAGCCAATCCAAACAGAAATCTCAAAATAAAGAAATTGGAGCTACTTACAATGATAGTGCTGGTACGAAACAACAAAAGAGAGACTGACGCCATGGATGCTGCTGCTAAAAGAAACAATCAAGAAAACGTGCCACACTTACCACAAGAAGGAGGTGTCGTTTCTATGCTTGATGGCTGTTCGACTAATTGACAAATGAAGTCAATAGATAGAGTAACAGCTTCAGAATTGATTGGAGTATGTGACAAACGACGAAAAGTGACGACAACTCACAGCATGCCAATAGGTCAGAGACAAGAAAGAAAAATTCCTATAAGACACTGCGTGCAATAATGCAACAGTAAGGGCCATTCAAGTATCTGATAACCAGATGACAGCCAAAGTGCATGTTAATTGATGGGACAGTGAGAAAGTTTTCCATTGAAAAAATAATAGTGAATACTCCATATTATGTAGGAAATCTCGAAGCCATGTGTATGAAGGCGTTAATATACGAGTTAGTGATTGGAAACATACCAAGTAGAAGTTATTTGAAACAAAAAAAAGACTGATGTGATATCTGCAGTCATCATTAGAGCTCTATGGAAGAAAATAAAGCAAGACATCAAGCCATTGCACTTATTAAAATGTGACATTCCATATGTAGGTTTATGCGAATGAAAAATTCCAAGAAGAAACTTCAGGACAATGCTCTATCAAGCACAATATAAACTAGAAAGTGACTGACATAACAGAGGACCGGAAAGGATTATTGAACTGGACCTATTAAAGCATTTCTACTGGAGAAGCTAAACACATCAAAGCAGTAGGAAGTGCTTGTATAACAATAAGGTCAATCGTCCAACTTGTGAGGAGAAACAAAAGATCTTACTTCTGCTGCCCACAATCAACATAAACTCACCCAGCAGTAGAGAGGACCATTTCTAGAACAGGAAGTGGTTAGCATAATGCATCATAAAATAAAAGTAAGCGGGACAACCAAGGTTTACCATGCAATTCTGTTGAAGAGGTACTTAAAGAAGAAATACGTGTTGGGTGCGGGTACTGAGGCAAAGATGGACATGGCAGGTGTGGCTTTCATAGATGAAGAACCAGAAGACAGTGACTTTGTTACAGAAGAAAAAGACCATTTGATGTGGATGAAACGTACAAGGATGTCGATGTAAATAACAAACTGATTGTGAAGAAGAAAAAAGAAGTGCACTGCTTACTGTGCCAACACACAATTCAAGATGAAGACAAGGGATCCTGTGAAACCCTACTGGAGGCCTTGTATGAAGAAAGAAGTGCAAAGACTACTGTACCAACATACAACTCAAGATGAAAACAAGGAATCCTGTGAAGCCCTACTGGAGGCCCTGTATGAAGAAACAAGTGCAATGACTACTGTGCCAACATACAACTCAAGATGAAGGCAAGGGATCCTGTGAAGCCCTACTGCAGGCCCTGTATGAAGAAAGAAGTGCAATGATTACTGTGCCAACATACAACTCAAGATGAAGACAAGGGATCCTGTGAAACCCTACTGGAGGCCTTGTATGAAGAAAGAAGTGCAAAGACTACTGTGCCAACATACAACTCAAGATGAAGACAAGGGATCCTGTGAAGCCCTACTGGAGACCCTGTATGAAGAAAGAAGTGTAATGACTACTGTGCCAACATACAACTCAAGATGAAGACAAGGGATCTTGTGAAGCCCCACCGGAGGCCCTGTATGAAGAAACAAGTGCAATGATTACTATGCCAACATACAACTCAAGATGGAGACAAGGGATTCTGTGAAGCCCTATTGGAGACCCTGTATGAAGAAAGACTGACAAAGGAACTGCAGGTGTTGGTGCAGACTATATAAATAGCCTTTTTGTGTGAAATAAGAAGTCTTTACGTGTAGTGTAAAAATATTGCAAGTATTTTTTTCTTGAAGATGGCTTATTGTTGGACTGCTTGATATATTCAGTCCCTGTTGGACGGCTCAGCATGGTCAGCTGGTTAGGGCGTTGGCCTTACAATCTGAGAGTCATGGGTTCAAATATTTTTCCCACTAAATATACTCGCCATTTCAACCGGGAGGCCATTATAACGTGACTGTAAACCAACTATTTGCTGGTAAAATAGTAACTTAAAAGTTAGCAGTGGTTAATGGTGACTAACTGCCTTCCCTCTAAGCTTTCACTACTAAATAAAAGATAGCTATCTCAGACAACTGTTGTGAAACTTTGCTCGACGTTCAAACCAAAATTCATCGTACTTTGATGAAACAGAATATATAACGATTGAATCGTTCTAAAACGTCATGAAATATGTTTATTGTTGTTATTGTTAGTTTTTAAAGATGCTGAGTCTTCTACTTCTTATTTTGATTTAGTTTTGTTTTAAAATGCACTTGTTGTCTGGGCTAAAATGTCTTACAGGAATTTTGAAATATGGCACATTTTTCAGTAACAAACTTAAGCCTAAATATAAAAGTTTATTGATTGCTTTATTTTAATTGTTTGTTAAAAGTTGTTGTTGATTTCTGAGATGAAAACAAAAAGAGAATTTTCAGTAAATGGCTCTTTCGGCATTTCTTAAGCTCCGGAGCAAAGTGCTTGTCATGTGTGAGATCGTTTTACCTGACTGTTTAAAAGATTTAAAATTGTTTCACACCGTAATTTAAATGTTAAAATCGCGATCCAATGATACCTTTATTCACAACCAACAAAATTCGAGCTTCCTTTGAAAGGTTTTTACAAATTCAATTAGTTATTCTAACATAAAATTAAATAATCTGAGAAACATAATACTTCAATTGTATCCCATATAGACTTGAATGTTACATGTAATTTTAATGTAATATCTACAGGCCTGTTTTGTAAACGTTGTTTACTGCTACGAAGGATCCATCGGTCAGTATCTTCTACCTGAGATATCTTATTCGTTATTGAGTATGAAAAACAAAATCACCAAAATACTTACAGGGGAATTTATTACGCCACCTATATTTTGTTCACTGTTGCAAAAATAAATAAATAAAATATTGGCATTCAACTGACTTAGTCTAAGCATAGTTAACAAATCATTGGCAAACCATCTTTGTTACAGTTTCAGTCGTAAAACATGTACCTAAACATAAACAAATATATTTTAACACTATTTCTCAAAACAAGTTTTCAACGGAAAAAACTCGTTACTTCAGTACACTTATCAACGTTCAAGCTGGATTATTTTAAGAAACAAAATATGCAATTATTTTCTTCATTTATATACATTTTTGCGGATTTTATTCTAAATCTAAAGAAGAGACAGTCAGACAGTTATTTATCAGAGCAAATGGAACATTCTTTCTTCTTTTCAGTTCAGTCGAGCTATGACAATATGGTATTTTTTTCTGTAAAGTTAAATTTCAGAATAACACTGAAACTTCTAGAAACTCAAATTCACCTTTTCGTTTTTATTACGTATTTATGGCACACACAAATAAATTATATTAAGGGTTTTCAAACAATTTCACAAAATTATTTTGTCACGAACAACGACACCATATAAGGCAGTGATGGCGAACCTATGACGCGCGAAACATATTTGCTGGCACGCGGCATGCAGCGCCGTCTCTTGATTCTTTAAACATTAACGCTAAGCCATAATAAATAAATATATATGAGTAATGAAGATCATTATTGCCAAATGCAGCAGTGGATAATTTTCTCCAGCCCGGAAACAGTGAGAACTGTTCACAGCAGACATCTCACGCCCTCTTGTCTCAAGTTTTCCGATTGTGGGAACACATGACATCGGATGACACGTTTTGAATTCCTCACAGGTCCAGTGTACACGTAAGTATTCGAGTAGAAATAGAAATAAACTGTTGGTAATGGTTTCACTCTGCTTATATTTTTCTTCTGTTGTTCGTGAGTGAATACGAAAGAGTTAATGACAATAACAGTAAATATGCATTTATTTTTTCACAGTAAATATATGAACTATATTGTGTTATTTGGCGTGGCATGTGTATATTTTCTATCAGTTATTTAATTATAGATTTATTTTTATATCTGTGACATAATTTTTCACTTGTTGATATAAATTAAATTATCGTATTTAAGTTAATTGCCGAGATATCTTTAAATCGTATTTACCGTTTTCCGTTTGTCAGAATGTCAGATCAACCAACAAAGAAACAAAAACATTCAAATGGAAGGTGTAGAGATTTTTAAGAATCGCGGACTGTAAGATTTGATCAAAAGTGGTGATAAATTAGTATGTGTCTTATGTAAGTGGTGTGCAGGACTTCCTCTGTAAAGTTGCATTATGAAACTTTTCGCAAATGGATTTGTGATAAGAGTGTACAAGAACAAAAAGAACACATTTCTCAAGAAGTCAGCAACGACAACATGAAGACAAATGTTTTGATGAAATTTGTTTCACGTAGTTACAACTTCGTTGCTGCGTGTTTTAGAATGATTTTAAAGAATACTGCTTAACATGGAAAACCACTGATGGGGAGTATATTAAAGAATCATGCTCCCTTGTTTTTGAAGTGATGGGGAGTATATTAAAGAATCATGCTCCCTTGTTTTTGACGGTTTTTCAGAAAAGAATTATTCAGCGCATTAAGAAATTGTCAGTAAATAAAAACAGTAAAAGACAGAACATTAAAGATAGAAACAAACATAACAGAATAGCTAACAAAAGATATTGGTTCATGTAAATTCCTTTCCATTTGTCTTGAAAATAGCACTGATGTTACATCACCAGCTAGGACACCCATTATTGTCCGTCTTTGTAGGTGTGATAAAATCTCCGAAGAACTGGTTAACTTGGTAACTTTACTTGAACATGCCACAGGAGCTGAAATATATAAGGCAGTAGTAAACTAATAATCCAATCGGCAGGTTGACCTTTCAAAAACAGTTTTAGTGACAACTGATGGTGCACCCAGCATGATTGGTAAAGAAGCAGGTTTTGGTAGGCTTTCATTGTATTATACATAAAGAGGCTTTGTGTGCAAAAGCTGGCCTTAAGGAGCTTGTAATGTGATGGAAATTGTAACCAAATTAGTTCATTTTATTTCTGCGCACGCTTTATAAAAATACTATTTCAGAATTTACTGAGAGGCGAATTCGTTGTACATTAAACTACTTATGTACTACAGTGTTCGTTGGCTAAGTAGAGGTTCTGTCCTTAAACGGTTTGTTGAATGTTTGGATGAAATTCGTCTGTTTTTGGCAAATGAAAAATTTTCTTGTCAAGAATTATGTGATGTTGAATGCATTTTTAGATTGATGTTTTTTACAAATTTCTCCTCACACTTAAATAACATGAACATCAAATTACAGGGATCTGGTAAAACACTTGATGTTACGTTTAATAACAAAATCTTTTGAAATCAAACTGAAACGTTTTAAACGTGATGTTTACAATAGCACTTTTAAATATTTCCAAAACCTAAAAAACACATGAGAGATCTTGAAATTCATGAGAAAACACACATTCGGAGCTTCCAAATGTAATTTTCAAGCACCATTAATTCAACTTTTGAACAATTTTTTAAAGATTTAATAAGCTTAGGTTATTTGAAGAAACTGTAAAATTCATAAAGTATAGAGACAGTAACACATTAAACAAATTGAATTTGGAAATGTTGCAGTGGATTGACTTGGATAATTTTGAGATGCAACAAATTGATTTACAAAGCAGCTCAATTTGGAGACAAAAATTTGTCGATATAAGAGCTGAGCTGCAAGATATTGAACGAGATCGGTTAGTGACCAGAATAGTGCAGAAAATGAGGTTCTGAAACTCTGGAATTCTATTATTGAAACTTTTGACTGTTATAAAATTGTTACAATGACAGTATTTTTATCAACATATTATTTTCAGTGATGAATTTTGTATAGTGTAATTATAGGAATAGACTTGCTGATAAATCTAGTGCTACATGTATAGACAACTAAGTAGAAGCCTGATATAAAATTTCTGTCCTCGCTGATGTAGCATAAAACGTCTCATTAAGAGTAAAATATGTTTACATGATCTGAACCAAAGTTTATCATTTCACAAAACGCTTCGTTAATAGTAAAATAATGAATAAAGAAGCAAAATGACTCCTCATTTTTCATTAAAAGTCCATTACTATTGTAACTAATTTATTAATTGACTTTCTTGTGAATTACTGCACTTATTAATAACATGTAACTCCTAAAGTTGTTTTATTTAAAATAATTCATAATAATAATAAATGATAATTTGCTGT
Source organism: Carcinoscorpius rotundicauda (assembly GCA_011833715.1). Lineage (NCBI taxonomy): Eukaryota > Metazoa > Arthropoda > Merostomata > Xiphosura > Limulidae > Carcinoscorpius > Carcinoscorpius rotundicauda. Next base: position 6,184,980 of record CM022399.1, on the reverse strand, counting down.
TCACAATTACCACTGGCACGCGAGAGAATCTTTCAGATTATCTTCAATTTGGGACACACCCTCAAAACGGTTCGCCATCCCTGATATAAGGTATAAAGTACAGCAATTCACTTACAGAGAATTCTTTCTTTGATGAAAGCGTCTTATTGGAAACAATATATATATATATATATACACGAGGCTTGTTTTCAACACTTCTACACGAAACAGAAAAACCGTCAACCTTATTCCAAAACGAAACGTTATTTTCAATATTCAGCTGTAAACTCGATAAATAATTAAACATACACAAAATGTCTGCGTGAATGAAAGATACTGAACTAGAACTGTTTAGTTTTGATTTAATATTATAAACATTTCTAAACTCAAACTCGGAGAAGTTAAGCTGCTACTGAAGGCATATAAGACGATCCCTCATTCCACGAGTCTGTGCCATTCTGCTATCTGTCTGCGAGGAGAGTTGCTAATCTCGTGCCAGTGGTGTTGTGCAGCGCCCCCAACCCGAGATCCTAGAACCAATCGACCAACCACTTCGTTCTTTGTAACACAATCCCAGTCTAGAACAAGAAACTCCAGTCCCATACATTCCAGCCCTTCATTAGGGACATTAAAAACAAACGACTCGTTAAACACAGGGTTAACTGTACGTTTCTTCACGTGCGTCTTCTTCTTAGCAATTCTCTGATTCTTGTATAGAAGATACAACTTGACGTAGGGATCTGTTGAAGATAACATAGGCGTTCGGTTAATACACAAAAACTATGTAATATAAAAAAAGCGGCTTGAAAAACATTAATTAGAACAACCTACTGGAAAATTCATTCTTTATATCTGAGATATATAAATACTAAAAAAATAATAAACTAGTCTTGAATAAGATGAACAAAATTCGTTTTCAACATATATGGTATTATGTAGGTATATGGCAGTGTACGTAGGCACTGTCTTGTGTAGTTATATAACAGTGTACGTAGCCACTGTCTTGTGTAGTTATATAACAGTGTACGTAGCCACTGTCTTGTGTGGTTATACAGCAGTGTACGTAGCCACTGTCTTGTGTAGTTATATAGCAGTGTACGTAGGCACGGTCTTGTGTGGTTATACAGCAGTGTGCGTAGCTACTGTCTTGTGTGGTTATGTAGCAGTGTACGTAGCCACTGTCTTATGTAGTTATATAGCAGTGTACTTAGCCACTGTCTTGTGTGGTTATACAGCAGTGTACGTAGCCACTGTCTTGTGTGGTTATACAGCAGTGTACGTAGCCACTGTCTTGTGTGGTTATACAGCAGTGTACTTAGCCACTGTCTTGTGTGGTTATACAGCAGTGTACGTAGCCACTGTCTTATGTAGTTATATAGCAGTGTACGTAGGCACGGTCTTGTGTGGTTATACAGCAGTGTGCGTAGCTACTGTCTTGTGTGGTTATGTAGCAGTGTACTTAGCCACTGTCTTGTGTGGTTATACAGCATTGTACGTAGCCACTGTTTTGTGTGGTTATACAGCAGTGTACGTAACCACTGTCTAACCACTTGCACAATACCAGTATTGTCATTTTTCACGACGAGTGGTCCATTTTTCTATTCACTGTCTTAACGTTATTATTTAGGTCCATATGAAAAAATGAACTCAAATAAAACCTGAAAACAACAAACGGATGCTTTAATGTTGTAACGTTTTTGGCTGAGACGATTCAAAGTTGTGAGATTCTGGGATAAGACAATTCAATGTTGTTATGTTTTGGGATAAGACAATTCAATGTTGTTATGTTTTGGGCAGAGACGATTCAATGTTGTGATGTTTTGGGCTCAGACGATTCAATGTTGTAACGTCTCGGGCTCAGACGATTCAATGTTATAAGGTTTTGGGCCAGGACACTTGATAGTTTGTCATTCTTCTGGGTTAAATCGGATTTGAAACTCCATAACCAACGAAGGCAGGAAAACTGCCTTGGGAACAGGATTTCTAGTGGACGTAGGATGGCTGTAGTTATAGTCCAGGGAAGAATACGAGTAGTCAGGATATCCATAGCAGATCAACTTCAGGCTAGTAATGTCTATAGTTAATGTCAGAGTAATGTCTAGAAATGTCAATGAATGATTTATATGTTGTCCACGTACTGAAGATATGAATGGTGCATGTCCTCAAAATAACACAATGAAAGAGTTTGTCTATGTTTAAAAGTTGAAATTACAATTACATCATCGGTATACAACACGAGTCCATGATGACCTAACAACTTGTTTCTCTTAGTATGGCCTACAAAGAAGTTGTTGAATGATGCTCCTATCTGGATGGCCATGACCACACCTATTATTTGTTTGTAAAATGAATTATTAAAAGAGAAGTCGTTAAGTTGGTTGATCCTTCCAGTATATTTCTTGATGGTTCTAACAAATGTCTCTGGTTTAAGTACAAGTACAAATCTCCAAGGCCCTAATTATTTCGTGAGACAGTACAAGTAAAATGTAAATAAATGGTAATACAGTATCTAATTACGTGATATGACAGTGTATGGTCATTGTTAATAAGCAGTAATACAACAGAACTAGACAGAAAATATACATTAAACAGAGCTCCAGTGAAATATATAACATATAAGTTTGAAAATCATGCACTAAACGTGTCTAAAAAGATAAAAATTGACCATGTCGACCAGACTCCTTCTGGTATTCAGTCTTGTGTACCTTAGGTAAAAAATAAAAACAGGATATTCATTTACAAACTACAGCTCTACACGGTACTCAGTCTTGTGTATCTCAGGTAGGATATAAAAACAGGATATTCATTTACAAACTACAGCTCTACAGGGTATTCAGTCGTGTGTATCTTAGGTAGGATATAAAAACAGGATATTCATTTAGAAACTACAGCTCTACCGGGTATTCATATCCAGTCTTGTGTATCTTAGGTAGGATATAAAACCAGGATATTCATTTAGAAACTACAGCTCTACCGGGTATTCATATCCAGTCTTGTGTATCTTAGATTGGATATAAAAACAGGATATTCATTTAGAAACTACAGCTCTACCGGGTATCCTGTCTTGTGTATCTTAGGTAGGATATAAAAACAGGATATTCATTTAGAAACTACAGCTCTACCGGGTATTCAGTCTTGTGTATCTTAGGTAGGATATAAAAACAGGATATTCATTTAGAAACTACAGCTCTACAGGGTATTCAGTCGTGTGTATCTTAGGTAGGATATAAAAACAGGATATTCATTTTGAAACTACAGCTCTACAGGGTATTCAGTCGTGTGTATCTTAGGTAGGATATAAAAACAGGATATTCATTTAGAAACTACAGCTCTACCGGGTATTCAGTCTTGTGTACCTTAGGTAGGATATAAAAACAGGATATTCATTTAGAAACTACAGCTCTACCGGGTATTCATATCCAGTCTTGTGTATCTTAGATTGGATATAAAAACAGGATATTCATTTAGAAACTACAGCTCTACCGGGTATCCTGTCTTGTGTATCTTAGGTAAGATATAAAAACAGGATATTCATTTAGAAACTACAGCTCTACAGGGTATTCTGACTTGTGTATCTTAGGTAGGATATAAAAACAGGATATTCATTTAGAAACTACAGCTCTACACGGTACTCAGTCTTGTGTATCTCAGGTAGGATATAAAAACAGGATATTCATTTTGAAACTACAGATCTACCGGGTATTCTGACTTGTGTATCTTAGGTAGGATATAAAACAGGATATTCATTTTGAAACTACAGCTCTACAGGGTATTCTGAGTTGTGTATCTTAGGTAAGATATAAAACAGGAATGTTCATGTGTGTACACTGGTGTAACTTATATTAGTAAACTATACATTGGTGGAATGTATATCGGTAGAACATACACTGGAATAACTTATATTGGTACACTTTTTATTGGTAGAACTTATATTAGTAAACTTTACAAAGGTAGAAGGTATATCGGTAGAACTTATATTAGTATACTTTATATTGGTAAAACTTATATTAGTAGACTTTACATCGGTAGAAGGTATATCGGTAGAACTTATATTAGTATACTTTATATTGGTAAAACTTATATTAGTAGACTTTACATCGGTAGAACTTATATTAGTAAACTTTACAAAGGTAGAAGGTATATCGGTAGAACTTATATTAGTAGACTTTATATTGGTAGAACTTATATTAGTAAACTTTACAAAGGTAGGAGGTATATCGGTAGAACTTATATTAGTAGACTTTTTATTGGTAAAACTTATATTGGTAGAAATTATGTTAATAAACTTTACATTGGTAGAATTTACATTAGTACACTTTATATTGGTAGAAATTATATTAGTAAACTTTACATTGGTAGAATTTATATTGGTATCACGTATATTAGTAGACTTTATACTGGTAGAACGTATATTAGTAGACTTTATATTGGTAGAACGTATATCAGTAGACTTTATATTGGTAGAACGTATATTAGTAGACTTTACACAGGTAGAATTTATATTAGTAGACTTTATATTTGGTAGAACTGCTTTGTTGTTTCTTAATTTTCCACAAAGTTGTTTTGTTTTTTAAATTATTCCATTATTTTTGACTATTTCTAACTTTTTTTAAACAATTTCGCCCCTGGATATACTAAAGTTTTACCTTACATTCTACAAGTATTTAACTAAGTTTTGAAGTTATAGCTGGACTGAGGTAAAACTAGAAACCTAAAGGACACCGTGGTGTGAATTTTACCACTTATTCCAGTCACGTTCACCTTCGGAAGGTTTCTTGCTTTCAGAACCACGGCTGTCAATCTGCTGGCTGCAGGTTGGTAACACAGAGAAACCAGCAACTCTCCCCGTCCGTGTGACCGAAGCTAGCAGAGAACGTTTGCAATATGAAATAAGTGTTGGTTTTTCAACCGTTTACTAATAAAATAAATCTCAGAACAAAACTTTCAACCAGTCATCGACATTGAGTTGAAACTACAATCATTAATAATAATTTATAAACGAAAATATGGATGTTAAATGTACATGAAGTTATCAGAAGAATAAACCGATGTCTGGATCGACGTGTCAACAATGATGTGATGGTGACCTAACTAGGCCTAAGATAATCAGGTTACTTTATTTCTGAGAGAAAGTTTTAAGTCCACAATAATTCAGTTGAGCGTAATATAAATATTTCACAAAACAAGACACATCCTCAAATAAAAATTAATTCTTCAGAAGAAAGATGTTCCGTTTCCATAAAACATTATATATATATTATTATTATTAGATACGTCATATATATAATACGATATGTATATTAAGTTGTCACAGTTCAAAGTGGTTTACCTTCAGTGTCCGGGGAGCAATTTCCTTTGTGAGAGTAATTTCCTTCTCTAATTCTTCAAAATCGCAGTTTTGGAAGGGATAAATGACTTCCCCAATGATGTCATCTCTGGAGTATCGGTCAAAGCTAAGAACCACAAAGTGTAGGATAGTGACCTCAAGCTTGTTGGGAGTGATGCCGTAAAACGTGAATTCTTCGTCATAATGAGGGTGTAAGGTGTTCCGTAGTACTCTGGTTTTCACTTTGTGCTGTTTATCCGGAAGCAACAAGAGCTTAACGTAAGGGTCAGATGTCCCCTTGTTTAAGTCTTTCGGTGGCAGGTGCGTACACTGAACAATAGTGACCAGCAGGGACTGCTTCTCTGCCGAGTACCTCAACCGAAAGTGGAGTTTGCCAAGCTTGCTGTCGTGTTCATTAATAATTTCTTTCTCTCTCTTATTTCCTTCTTTCTCTTTATTACCATGACAACCATGAACTTCGTTTTCGTTTTTAATGTAACACTTTGGGATCGACTGTTTGCATTCATGGACACCTGGTGACTGATGCTCAGAGTGTCAGTATTTCCTCCGTCCACGTTCCGAGAAGATGGCTTGTCAAAGTGAGGCTTATTTTGGTTTGTGGAACCTGGGCTTTGTTTCAGACTTCTGGCTGTTTTCAAGGCAGTTGGTTTTCGCAGCACGGCAGGTTTCTCCTGGACATTTTTCTTGAAAATGAAACACAGTTTGTGAACGACCTGCAACGTTTTACGTCGATAACAATAACACGTGACTGCTGCTAACGTGAAGACAAAAAAAGCGCTTCCAATGCATATCCCGACCAGTGTAGGCATTGTAACTGTAAAACAAATACATCCGAAGGTGTGCACACTGTTAAGTGATTGAATCTGATACATGAATCAACTTTCACTTCAGTTTCTGTTCACCATATTTTAATGTAATAGCTAAAAAAGACTAAACATTATTTATTACCTCAATCATGTTTTAAAATTAACATTAATTATAATTTACATTTAATATTTGTATTGCCAAAAATATCCCTGATAACCACTTTATATATATGTATATATACTTGTGGTGTTAAGCATTCTACACTCAAGATACAAACACTTGTAACATATACGGTTTCCAAATCCACCTATCAACACCTTTTTCACTTGTCAAAATATTTCAAGACAAAAGAAATAAAGCGATCTAACAGGTGGAAACTGGAATGAAACAATTTTAAAACAGCGAATAGAAATCCCTCTAATATGTTCAACTAAATAAATAAAACTTTCGAAATTAAAATAACAAGAATATTTATAATACAACCAGTTTGTTTGTTGTTAAGCGCAAAACTAGACAACAAGCTATCTGTGCTGTGGGGCCCGGCATAGCCAGGTAGTCAAGGTATACAACTCGTAATCCGAAGGTCACGAGTTCGAATCCATGTCGCACCGAACATGTTTGCCCTTTCAGCCGTGGGGACGTTATATTACGGCCAATCCCACAATTCGTTGGTGAAAGACTATCCCAAAAGCTGCCTTCTCTCTAGTCTTACACTGTTAAATTCGGGACGACCAGCGCAGATAGCCCTCGTGCAGCTTTGCGCGAGAAAAATAAATAAAATTTATGCTGTGACCACCACACGTACCACAGAACCACTGGATGACCACCACACGTACCGCAGAACCACTGGAGGAAAGACAGTTTGGGTAGACACAGGTATGTAGAGATAACTTGAAACACTCATATTATTATCAAACGAACTAGAGTTACAACTGTAACTTTTGTTTTCAAGTATTAAGTGTAATAATAAGTACGATTTAGTGATATTGTTTTTCATATTAGATCAATAGTTGTAGTCAGAGTAGATGTGTGTGTGTTAAACACAAAGCTACAAAATGGGACATCTGTGTCCTCCACCCAGCTGGTATCGAGATTGGGCTTTTGGTTGTCATGAGCTCTAGAACTTACAGCTGAGATACCATACCAGTGGTATAGAACAAGCGAAACGAAATATATAGAATAAAATAACCAAAATATAGCAAATATGTACAAGAAAAACCTCATATTAAACACCTGTGATATTCATCAAATTCTCTTAATAAAAATATAAAAAGTTTCATGTGACTGTATTTGAATATAAAACTACTCAACTCATTTGTCAAACAATAATTCTTATTTTATGATACTGTTAGTTCAGACAAACCGTCAGTTTCCACATTAACTATAATTGTGAATATAGCGTGTACGGTGTATTGACAAGCATTGCTGTGTACTGTGCAAAAATGTCGTGTAAGTACAGCAGGTCAGTTAAAATAACTTGTATTGCGAACTGTTTCAAAATATCTAACAAAAGTTGAAAGCTGGTACTTATATACAAATATCACGTAACTAGTGCCTCTCAGATGAAGCACCTTGTATTGCGAACTGTTTAGCAACAGCTAATAAAATTAAGAAGCTCGAAAAATAGTGAAATGAATGTCCAAAATAAATCACCTTTTAATTTATTCAAATGTACAAAAACAGGTAGTAACAACATAGCAAAGATGCACAAGTAAAAAACACCAATAGTAAAAAAAGAACAGGGAGTAACTACAAAGATTAAGATGTACCAGTAAAAAACACCAACAGTACGAACAGAACTGGAAGTAACAACAAAGTTTAAGATGTACTGGTAAAAAACACCAACACTAAGAACTGGACATGGAGTAACAACAGAGCTTAAGGTGTACTTCTACAAACACCAAAAGTAAGAACAGAAGAGAGAGTAACAACACAAATTAAGGTGCACTGGAAACAAACACCAATAGTAAAAACTAGATGGGAAGTGACAACAGAGCTTAAGGTGCACTGCTAAAAACACCAACAGTAAAACTAGAACAGTGAGTAACAAAAGAGCTCAAGGTGCACTGCTAACAAAAACCAATAATGAAAAAAAACACAGAGTAACAACAGAGCTTAAGATGTACGAGTAACAAAAACCAATAATAAGAAAAAAACAGAGGATAACAACACAGCTTAAGATGTACATCATAACAGACAACAATAGTAAGAACAGAACAGGGAGTAACAACAGAGTTTAAGATGTACGAGTAACAAACACCAATAGTAAGAAAAGAGCAGGGACTAATAAAAATCCTTAAAATGTACTGGTAAAAAAAAACCAATAGTAAGAACAGAACAGGGAGTGAAAAGAGACTTTAAGATGCACTAGTAGAAAACACAAACAATAAGAACAGAACAGAAAGTAACAACAGAGCTTCAGATGTACTGGTAACAAACACCAATAGAAAGAACAGAACAGGGAGTAACAACAGAGCTTAAGATGTACTGGAAATAAACACCAATAGTAAAAACTGGACAGGAAGTAAAAACAGAGCTTAAGATGTACCAGTAACAAACACCAATAGTAAGAACAGAACAGAGGGAAACAACAGAGCTTAAGATGTACTCGTAACAAACACCAATAGTAAGAACAGAACAGGGAGTAACAACAGAGCTTAAAATGTACTGGTACAAACACCAAGAGTAAGAACTGGACAGGGAGTGACAACAGATCTTAAGATGTACTGGTAGCAAACACAAATAGTAAGAACAGGACAGGGAGTAACAACAGACCTTAAGATGTACTAGTAACAAACACCAATAGTAAGAAAAGAACAGGAAGTAACAACAGAGCTTAAGATGTACCAGAAAAAAACACTAACAGTAAGAACAGAACAGAAAGTACAAACAGCTTAAGAAGCACTGGTAACAAACACCAAGAATAAGAACTGGACAGGAAGTAACAACAGAGCTTACGGTGAACTGGTAACAAACACCAATAGTAAAAACTGAACAGGGAGTAACAACAGAGCTTAAGATGTACCAGTAACAAACAACAACAGTAAGAACAGAACTGGGAGTAACAACAGAGCTTAAAATGTACTGGTAACAAACACCAACAGTAAGAACTGAACAGGGAGTAACAACAGAACTTAAGATGTACTGGTAACAAACACCAATAGTAAGAACTAAACAGGGAGTGAAAAGAGACTTTAAGATGCACTAGTAGAAAACACAAACAATAAGAACAGAACAGAAAGTAACAACAGAGCTTCAGATGTACTGGTAACAAACACCAATAGAAAGAAAAGAACAGGGAGTAACAACAGAGCTTAAGATGTACTGGAAATAAACACCAATAATAGAAACTGGACAGGAAGTAAAAACAGAGCTTAAGCTGTACCAGTAACAAACACAAATAGTAAGAACAGAACAGAGGGAAACAACACAGCTTAAGATGTACTCGTAAAAAAAACCAATAGTAAGAACAGAACGGGGAGTAACAACAGAGCTTAAAATGTACTGGTAACAAACACCAACAGTAAGAACTGGACAGGGAGTGACAACAGATCTTAAGATGTACTGGTAGCAAACACAAATAGTAAGAACAGGACAGGGAGTAACAACAGAGCTTAAGATGTACTAGTAACAAACACCAATAGTAAGAAAAGAACAGGAAGTAACAACAGAGCTTAAGATGTACCAGAAAAAAACACCAACAGTAAGAACAGAACAGAAGTACAAACAGCTTAAGAAGCACTGGTAACAAACACCAAGAATAAGAACTGGACAGGAAGTAACAACAGAGCTTACGGTGAACTGGTAACAAACACCAATAGTAAAAACTGTACAGGGAATAACAACAGAGCTTAAGATGTACCAGTGAAAACCAACAACAGTAAGAACAGAACTGGAAGTAAAAACAGACCTTAAAATGTACTGGTAACAAACACCAACAGTAAGAACTGAACAGGGAGTAACAACAGAACTTAAGATGTACTGGTAACAAACACCAATAGTAAGAACTAAACAGGGAGTAACAACAGAGCTTAAGATATACTGGAAACAAACAACAATAGTAAAAAAAGAACAGCGAGTGACAACAGACCTAAAAGATGTACCGGTAGCAAACACAAATAGTAATAACAGAACAGGGAATAACAACAGAACTTAAGATGTACCAGAACAAATACAACAGTAAGAACAGAACTGAGAGTAACAACATAGCTTAAAATGTACTGGTAAAAAAACCAATAGTAAGAAGAGAAGAGGGAGTAACAACAGAGCTTAAAATATACCAGCAACAAACACCAACAGCAAGAACATAACTGAAAGTAAAAACAGAGCTTAAGATGTACCAGTAACAAACACCAATAGTAAGAACAGAACTGAGGGAAACAACACAGCTTAAACTGTACTCGAAACAAACACCAATAGTAAGAACAGAACAGTGAGTAACAACACAGCTTAAAATGTACCGGTAACAAACACCAATCGTAAGAACAGCAAAGGGAGTAATAAAAGAGCATAAGATGTACTGGAAAAATCACCAATAGTAAGAACAGAAAAGGGAGTGACAACAGATCTTAAGATGTACTGGTAGCAATCACAAATAGTAAGAACAGGACATGTAGTAACAACACAGCTTAAGATGTACTGGTAACAAACACCAAAAGTAAGAAAAGAACAGAAAGTAACAACAAAGCTTAAGGTGTACTGCTAACAAACACAAATAGTAAGAACAGAACATGGAGTAACAACAGAGCTTAAGATATACTGGAAAAAAACACCAAGAGTAAGAACAGAACAGGGAGTAACAACAAAACAGGTAGTAACAACAGAGCTTAAGATGTACTGGTAACAAACACCAATATTAAGAATAGAACAGGAAGCAACAACAGGCCTTAAGATGTACTGGTAGCAAAAAGAAATAATAAGAACCAGTCAAGGAGTAAGAACAGACCTTAAGATGTACTGGTAGCAAAAAGAAATAATAAGAACCAGTCAAGGAGTAAGAACAGAGCTTAAGATGTACTGGTAACAAACACCAATAGTAATAAAAGAACAGGGAGTAACAATAGAGCGTAAAATGTACTGGTAACAAAAACCAATAGTAAGAACAGAACAGGGAGAAATAACAGAGCGTAAAATATACTGAAAACAAACACCAAGAGTAAGAACAGAACAGGGAGTACAAAAAGCTTAATATGTACTGGTAACAAACAGCAATAGTAAAAATTGGACAGAGAACTTAACAGGGAGTAACAACAGAGCTTAAGATGTACCAGTAACAAACACCAACAGTAAGAACAGAACTAAAAGTAACAACAGATCTTAAAATGTACTGGTGACAAACAACAAGAGTAAGAACTGGAGAGGGAGTGAAAACAGAGCTTAAGAGTACTGGTAAAAACCACCAATAGTAAGAACAGAACAGGGAATGACAACAGATCTTAAGATGTACTAGTAGCAAACACAAATAGTAAGAACAAAACAGGGAGTAACAAAAGAGCTTAAAATTTACTAGTAACAAACACCAATAGTAAGAAAAAAACATGAAGTAACAACAGAGCTTAAAATATACTGGAAACAAACACCAAGAGTAAGAACAAAATAGGGAGAAACAATAGAGTTTAAGATGTACCAGAAACAAACACCAATAGTAAAAATTGGACAGGGAGTAAAAACAGAGCTTAAAATGTCCTAGAAACAAACACCAATAGTAAGAACAGAACAGGGAGTAACAACAGAGCTGAAAGTGTACTGGTACAAACACCAAGAGTAAGAACAGAACAGGTAGTAACAACAGAGATTAAGGTCCACTGGAAACAAACACCAAAAGTAAGAACTGGACATGGAGAAACAACAGAGCTTAAGATGTACTGGTAACAAACACCAACAGTAAGAACTGGACAGGGAGTGACAACAGATCTTAAGATGTACTGGTAGCAAACACAAATAGTAAGAACAGGACAAAGAGTAACAACAGACCTTAAGATGTACTAGTAACAAACACCAATAGTAAGAAAAGAACACGAAGTAACAACACACCTTAAGATGTACCAGAAAAAAACACTAACAGTAAGAACAGAACCGAAAGTACAAACAGCTTAAGAAGCACTGGTAACAAACACCAAGAATAAGAACTGGACAGGAAGTAACAACAGAGCTTACGGTGAACTGGTAACAAACACCAATAGTAAAAACTGTACAGGGAATAACAACAGAGCTTAAGATGTACCAGTAACAAACAACAGTAAGAACAGAACTGGAAGTAAAACAGAACTTAAAATGTACTGGTAACAAACACCAACAGTAAGAACTGAACAGGGAGTAACAACAGAACTTAAGATGTACTGGTAACAAACACCAATAGTAAGAACAGAACAGGGAGTAAAACAGAGCTTAAGATATACTGGAAACAAACAACAACTAGTAA